>VZRJ01000877.1:306745-319867 GCA_013397565.1 Ptilonorhynchus violaceus
CTTGCGGGGGGGGGAGGGCCGCTCTGCATCCCCGTATTGCTGCATCCCCCCCAGCTTTGCATCCGTGCATGGGGGCGGGGGGCTGTCCTCCATCCCTTCACATCCCTGCACTGGCAAGGGGCTGTCCAAGCTGCTTCGCATCCTCGCCTGGGGGGTCCCTCCACTTTGCGGTTTTTCATGGTGGGGGGAATCCTGCACGTTTTNATCGTCTTTACATCACCGTGGGGGATAAACTGGGCCCACGGTTGCCTGTGCACCCACAGCCAGCACAGGGCAGGGCTTGGCACCCCCGGCTGAGGAATGTGGGGGGGTTTTGGGGGGCTGCAGCCTGGAGTGAGGCTGGGGATGCAGAAGGGACAGCGCTGAGCAGGGCAGAACCTGCTGTCACCTGTCACGCATGGCTCCCCCCCCCCCAGCCTGGTGCCCTCCCCGGGATTTGGAATTCCCTGGCTTTGGAACCCCCTTGGTGATCCCCCCAGCCCGGGGCACCCCCGTGGGCAGAGCTGCAGGTAGGCCCAGCCCCCTCAAAGGTGCAGAGCCTGGGCCTCCACGCTCAGTGATTCAGCTACTTGCAGGGAGCTTTAATTTTATCGCTTCCAACTCGAGTTCTTGCTGCCTCGTGGTGGTGTCAGGGAGATGAAATACTTATGGATTAAGATGCTTTTTCATGGAGTTTGTGGCCGTTTTGTGTGCCTGACACAGGGGAGCAGCGGCCGGACACGCTGCCGGCCACGAGCCGGAGGAGGGGAGCGCGGCCCCGGGCTGTGCGGGCAGCTCGGGAATGGCAGGATTAATAATTCATCTTCCAAACTTCAGCCTGCCGGGGCACACCCCTCACGCTGCAGCCCATTGCCTGGGGTTTAAAGAGATTGCTGGTATCATTTTTAAAGAAAAATAGTATTTTGGTGGCGTTTGAGTGTCTCAGTAGCTCCCACGGTGACAGGTTGCAGAGCTCGGTGAGGAGGGCAGGGCTAGGGCAGCGTCGGTCCGGCACAGCTTGCTCTGGCAGGCACAGGGTTAATGTGCACCGGGCTCTGCTGTCGCAAACGCAGAGCAGGAGAAGGGCTCTTACCCACAACGCTGTGATGCAACTCAGACCCCAAATGTCCGCTCCTTTTCCCGGGAGCTGGAGCCCACGGAGAAAACTCGAGATGAAGCATATTTTGCTTTGAGCTGTCATCTCCCTTGGCCCAGTTCTGAACCAAAGATGCTCAGCCTCCATTTTATGGCGGATGACAAATCAGCCGCCGATGCCAAGATCTTGACAAGTTACGAACAACAGCCCTCGAGCCAGAAGTGTTAAGAAATAAAAAAAGAAAAGCAAGAACGCTTTTTTTTTTTTGCAGAGCTGCTCATCCAAAAAGGCACCCTCTGAGCTGCACCCCACGGGCAAGAACAGCGGCGTTTCACACGTCTCTGAGCAGAGGCTGCAGCCAGCTCCAGGGTGGGATCTGCCCCCTCTTCCCCACATCCACCTGGATTTTTGTAGGGTGCACGTCCAGCAGTGATGGGAAAATCCACCCGGCCACGCCGGGGAGCAGCAGGCAGAGCGCAGCCCCGCGGGGAGCGGCGTTGGAGCTGGCTGGGAGCGCTCTGCTCCGTGGCTGGAGATGCCAGTCCTGCGGCTGTTCCCAAAGGCAGCAGCACCGGCTTTCCAGAAAGCCCCTCGCTGCTGGCCGAGGGTTTCCCGGGTTTATCAAAGCGCCTTCTATATTGGGGAGAAAAAGGCCGGTTTGTTCAGCGGCGTCCTGCTCGCACAGCCCGGCAGCAAGCGAGGGAGATCCTTCTGGTAATGAGCTGGGCACAAAAGGGAAAAAAACCCGTCATTGAAGATTTTCCTTTGGTGATAGAGTCATTAAAAACAACACATGATTCCTGGGCCAGCAGGGATCTTTCCCAGCCAAAACAGAGCCGGGATCTGTGCTGTGTTCCCACAGCCTCATCCCCTGACTCCTCCTCTGAAGATCAAGGCTGCGCCGCTGCTCCTGGGCACTCCGAGCACGGGAGCCAGGCATGGAGCAGCCAAAGGATGATGGAGGAGGGTCATGCATAGTCCCATTCACACCTTTCCTCCCCCTTTTTCCCGTCAGCGTGAGGGTATGGGGATGGATATGTTTTTTGCATGGATTTAGTTTGTATCCATAGCAGAGATAGAGCCAAAAGGTGGATGGGAAGGACCTGAGGAAGTGGCCCTCAGGTCCATGACCAGTGCCAGGGGGCACTGAGGGCTCCCCATTTCTGAGAAATCAAGCAGCAGAATCCAAACTTCACGTTAACTAAACTGAACTACTGCCTGAAAATCCGCTTGCCAGGGTTGGGGTTGTCCAGCCTGGAGAAGAGAAGGCTCTGAAGAGGCCTTAGAGCCTCTTTCTGTGCCTAAAAGGGGGCTTAGCAAAAGGGGAGAAAGATTTTTTTATAGGGGCAGATAGTGATAGGTCAAGGGGGAATGGTTTTAAACCAAAAGAGGAGACATTTAGATTAAATGTTAGGAAGAAATTCTTGGCTATGAGGCTCTGGCAGAGGTTGCCCAGTGAAGCTGTGGCTGCCTCATCCCTGGAAGTGTCCAAGGCCAGGCTGGACGGGACTTGGAGCAACCTGGGCTAGTGGAAGGTGTCCCTGCCCATGGCAGGGGGTGGGACTGGATCATCTTAAAGGTCCTTTCCAACCCAAACCCTGCCGTGATTCTCTGATTTACAGCATTTGCTCTCACACCCCTGTAAAGAACAATCCTTTGGATAAAACCCACACAGGACCCTGTTTGTTTGACACCAGACTCGCAGCAGGACGAGGTTTCTGCACTAACCCCAGGGTACCGAGGCAGTTGCATTTACAGCATCCTCCTCAGCAGGGCTGCAGAGCCCAGCCCTCGGGGGCGGTGGTGATTTACAGACAGCTCAGTCGAGTGCTGTTCCTAGAGCTGAAACGTTCCACAGCAGAAGGGGGAGAAAAAAACCCAACCCAATCCAAACCAAACTACCAACTGTGGCATTTACTAATAAAGCTCTTGAGGAATATTTTTAGCCGCGATTTAGCGTGGTGTTGCACTTTGCTGAGCAGCGTTCTCTCGCTGAAGCCTCCTGGCAGTTGCTCGCCGTGGTGGAGCTGCCTCGGGCTGGGCTGGCACAGGAGGAGCCGCGGACGGGCCGGAGCGGAGGCGGGGGCAGCGCTCCCGGGATGCGCCTTCCCGGTGGGACACAGGGCACCGCTCCGGGCCCGGCCGGGCAGCGATGGAGCTCTGCCCCGGGGCCTGCCGGACACAGCTCTCTCCCCCCGCTGGCAGGAGGGCCTGACCCTTGTCCCACAGCTCAACCCAAAGCTGTTCCTGGCAGGCAGCAAATATCCATCCCCTGTGCCAGCCGGGATCGGGATGAGACCTCTGCACTCGTTTGATGCAGCGAGCCCACAGCCTCCGGCCCCCCGAGCTGATATCCTGGGCATGGGGCACAAAACCGGCATCCCACATCCCGGGCCTTTGCAGTCCCCAAGGCGTTTGCCTCCTGCTTTGCCATGGGATGTGCCGTGGGGCAGGGATGCTTTCATGGCCCCAGACCGTTTGTAAAGCCAGACTCCTTTGGGATGCAGACATCTCCAGGAAGGGGCAGGCAGTGGCACTGCTTGTCCCGTGCCCATCAGCCTCCCGTGCCACCCTGAGAATTTACTGTCACTGGAGACCTGCCCCCTGCTTTATTTTAAGCAAGGGGAACACTTGAGATTTTAATGTATTTAATGAACCTTTGGACAATAGCTCAGGAGCAATGATCAGCTTCACGGAGAGCAGTGACATTTGTCATGCTGGTGGTGTTCACAGGCATTTGGGCTGGCAGCAAATGAAGAAGTGGTGGCAGATGCATTTTGTAAATTAGAGCAACGAGTCCTTGCGGTGCAGCCCTCGCTCCATTTTGTGGGGAGTAAATCAGCAGATCTGGCCCAGCTGTCCCAGGCTGGTTTTTTCTCTCCACCACAATGAGCTGCCTGCAGTTTTTCCTTGTTTTTTCTCCTGAGAAAAACAAAGCTTCAGCCCCTGTAGGCTACAGGCTCTGCTCTCCCCATTGCCCACATCAGTAGGAAAGTAGGGGTTTAGGGTCACTCAAGCCAGAGGTTGCCCCTCAAGCATTAGGTGGCTGCTGGTGGCCCTCTCTGTCCTCTGCAGCTTTGTCCTGTTGCTCTTTGAACCATCCCACGCTGGTTTCCAGCACGCTGTGGCAGAGCTCCTCAAATCAACACCTCGAGAACCTGCTGCTTTCACACCTACCACCTATTTCTGTCTGCTCAAAAGCATCACACACCCCCAGATCCTTCCCAGCCCTCTCCTGTACCAGATCCATCCTGCCAAACTCCACAGGAAAAGCTCCTTCAGGCACCTACCAGCCCTGCTGAGTGTCAACTCTGCTTCTTGTCATTTCCCTGACTTCAGTCAGGGCATTTGTTGCTCCTTTCAATATTTCAGGACTGCCTTGCATCTCCCTCCTGCCCCCAGCCCTTCCTCACCTCACCGTTCCAAAGGTCCTGCACCAAAACAGGGTCCTGAGCAGGCACTGCGAGATCTGGCACTTCTTGTTTGTTTAATATTCATTTGTAAACTCTTTTGTTCAAGGTTCATGTATTTTCCAACCTATCATTTTGGGTTTTTGCACTACTCTGGCTCCTGGCATCCGACCCAAGCTTTTGCTCCCTTGCAAAAGCCTCCAGTTCCTGGCAGTGTCTGGTCCTCAGGGCTCAGAAGGACCCTGGGAAGCCCAAATTGGGAAAGAGCTTTGACTGCAAGGGCTGAGGAAACAGACTGCCCCAAAGCTTGGCCTAGAACTGAGCTTAGTGCAGGGCTGACCCAAACTCCCAGTCCTGAGGCCTTTGGTTCACCACACCCTCACCCACATTCTCCACAAATCCAAGCTCAGGGTTTCTCTTGGCTGGCTGACACACAGTCAGTGAGGTTTCCCTCATTCCTGCTGCTCCATGGACCATCCAATTCCATCACAACTGTTGGAGATACCCGAATTTGCAGCTGGTCATGTGCAGCATGGACATCCTTCCCCCCAGTGCTGCTCATCTCTGCCAGGGCTCCACTCCCAATCCACGTTTCTCCTGCAGGGAACACCCAGCCATAGAAAACAACCCCCAAAATTGCCTTCTGCCCCAGCATGGCCCAGGGAAAGAAGGTGGCAGCCAGGACACTTGTCCCTCCTCTCTCGTGCAACATCAAGCAGGGCACCAGGGCTGCAGGTGTCGGGCACTGACCAACCCAAACATCTACCAGGGGTTTAACCAGCACCTCAGAAACCTTTTGTCACCAGCCTGTCCCTCATTGCAGGGCCACCCAGAGCACACCTGCTCCTTCAGGCCACTTTGGATGTGGCTGCAGGGTTAAATCACAGCCCAGTGGGAGACAGTGAATGAGTTTGGGGGCATAGTGAGGGTGAGGACAGAATTATGGACATGAAAAGCAGTTGCAAAGAACATAAGGAGCAATGGCTGGACACCAAACTCCTTTCTTTGGACCCTCTTACAAATCAAGAGCTGCTTTTCTGCCCTCCATGGACCCCAAGGGTCCAAGCTGCCAGATGTTGAAGGCTGCTGAGGTGAAGGATAACATCTGGAAGGAGCCAGCTGTAGGGGTCACCTGTGGGCCAGCACTGCAAAACACACCCCCAGTCTGGTCTGCAGGGACTGGGGCTGCCAGCTGGGATCCAGAGCAGCCCTTATTTCCCAAAACTCCTTAGTCTGGGAAAGCAGGGACTGCTCCTCAGTAGCAGCAGAAGCTCTGGAATTGGGATGGGAGAATCCAGCTGCTCAGGGCACAATATAGAGCTTATTTCTGTCTCATCCCCTGCCCTGCCTGGTCAGCTCCACTGATCTGTGCTTGGGCACAGGGAGCTGGACGTGGTTCCCTTCCAAGCTCCATTGCTGGGTTTGGGAAGCAGCTGGGAAGCTGGTGAGTCTCTGCTCTCCCTGTGGCATTTTCCAGTACAAGATTTAGAGTTATTGACTCTTTCCAGTCGTGGGGAGAAGCTGAGTGGTGGGAGGACCCCCACAGTGCACCTGTATCATGGCAGCAGCTCATGGGAAGCTCCTGGCTGGTCCCATCCCTCCTGCCTTTCTCCTCCAGGAAATTCCTGCTGAGGTCCTGGCTCCTGTTTTCTTCCTCCTGCATTCTGACACCACCTCCCACTGAGAGTTCCTTGATTCCACTCAGGAGACAGCAAAATTCCATGGGTTTTAGTCCATGTAAGGGATCCTAGAGCCTGGCCACCCCAGCACCCAGCAGATCCCTGCCCTTGGGAGTCTTTTCCTGAAGGACTGAGGACCTGCCACCCAAAATCACCCCCTTGAAGTCTTGGAAATTACCTGAAACATCAGCAAGAGCAGGAGCAGAGCTGGGCATAGCTCAGCATCCCCTTGCTGAGGCTCTGGCCAGGCCATCAGGGTTTGTGTGCAGCCTCGTGGTGGGTGTGAGCAGGATGTGCCAGTGAGGACAGAAGTGAAGTTGGCATCTCTGGGGTCACACGGAGCCCATCCCCACCCAGAGAACTGTGGTCCTCCGAGTCAGGACAGGTTGAGATCACAAGTTTTAGGTGAGAGGTTGGGTTTTCAAGCCAGAAGTCAGAGGTTTGGTGCTGCTGGTGCAGCAGGTTGAGAGAACATTTGTCACAGGGGTTGCCAGGGGGTTCTGATCCCTGTGTTCCCATTGGGAGCCATTAACTGGGGGCAGGGGGAGTGGTTTGGAAAGCATTTTCTCCTGTGGTTCAGTCAAAGTTGCCTTTCCAGACTGTCTTTGCATGAAAATGTGCCCAACTCCTCCTTCGTTCCTTCTGCTGCGAGCTCTGAGTCTTGTTTGAGCTTTTTGGGGTGAGATTAAAGGGATTTTCCTTCTCCAGGGATGCTCTCCCATGCCAGTCTCAAATGCTGCTATCACACTCCTCACCCACCTTCTTCCTCTCTTCAAGTCTGTCCCTGCTGGGAAGTTTCAAAGCACAGATCCCTTTTTTTCTTCATTCTGCTCCGGGGTCCCCATAGGGGCTGGAGGCTCAGTGGCCCCAATTCCCCCCGGGTCCCCCGTGCAGGGACAAAAAGCCCCGGGTGCCTGTGGCTGTGTCCAGTGGCCGTGTCCCATGGCTGTGTCCCAGAAGGATGCTGAGAATGGCTCTTTGTTCCCTGTTTCTAATTGCTGGGCCCGGGCAGCTCGTTAAGGGCTCTGCCCTGTGCCCTCCGGTCCCTGCAGCCCTGGGACGTGCCGCGGCTCAGCCTCTGAGGGCGGGTTTTGGGGTGACACATAAAACCAGCTCGGGGTGAAGCTGCCAGTGCTGCTCAGCTCTTTACACAGCCTGGGGGGGCTCGGGGGGTGCCCAGAAAGGGGGGTGTACATGGGCAGAGCAGACAACCAGAGCATCCCCTGCAAACGCTGCCACAGAGGAAAGAACAGCTGGCAAAAGTCTTGGGATTTGGGAGCCAGGGACCGCACCACATCCATGTGCGGTGACTTTGGGAAGCACTGGAGGACACAGAGTTCGCTGCGAGCCTCAGGCATCGCTCGACCCTGCGGAGAGCCCAGGGCTGGGGTCCTTCCCCTGGCACCCCGACTGCCCTGGGGCAGAGCCCAGCCCTCGGGAATAAGCTTTGGACTCGGAGCTTCAATTTGCATTTGAAAACAGTGGAGGAGCCGGTGGTGCCGGGAGCAGTGGCCGGGTGCTATCAATGGGAAACTGTTCCGTCCAACGCTCCCGGGGCCAAAAAATGTGAGCTCTGCAGATTGCTGGCTCCGCTCACGGGCAGCGCTGCTGGCTCCGGAGCGGCTCCGCTCCCGGCGATTAACGGGAGCTGCTTTTCCTTCCCTGCCAAAGCTTTGTGAAAGATGGGGTGGGTGGGGAGCGCTCGGGATGTGAAACGGGGGGGATTCTGCTCTCTGGGAATGCTGTTCGTGCTCTCTGGTCCTTCTCAGCCCGCCCGTCGGTTTGCCTTTACACTGGGAGCAGAGCTGAGCGTGGATGCACTCGTGGCACCTGAGACCCCCCCTTGTGTGAGCTTGTGGGGTCACTGCCTGTCCTGTCCCAGCCCCAGGCTGCAGCACCCCAGGAGACACCACCACAGATAATAAATGCTCCTTTTTTGCCTCTTTTCCCAACCTGTTTCCCAGCACTCACCCTTCACATCAGCAGGGTAACCTGCCCTCAGCACCCCCCACCCCATGGTGCCCATCCTGCATCCTTCCCTGCCAGCTCCCATGGATGTCCTCACTGGAGATGAGGCCTTTGGATGTGGGCATGTCCTTACATCTCCTTGAACCCCGTAGAAAATGAGTTCAGGGAGGTGACAGCAGAGTAGAGGGCACCCAAAGGTGCTGTGGGGGCACCCAGGGATGCTGGGGGAGCACACAGAGGAGCTGTGGGGGCACTGGGGGGGCCGTGCAGGGAGCTGGGATGAGCTGGCCACAGCCGCCTGTCTCCGTGTAGTGTGTGCACAAATAAAACCCTGGAGAGCCTGCAGTGAGCTGGAAATAATGGCATTACAAGCGCTTCCTCGCTTCTGTTTGGGCTGGATGAGGCTTTTCGGGGCCGGCTGAAGGGCTGCAGCACAGCGGGGTTTGCTCCTGGTTTGAGCACAGCTCCGGGACGGGAGTGGGGAAGGACACAGCAGCTTGACAGCGGAGAACAAAGGCAGGGACACGGTCCTCACCTCCATCCTGGCATCCCTGTGCTCACCAGCATCCCGAGGTTTGCACCCACAGAGCGTGCCCTGCTTGGAAAAGCCCCGCTGCCACCTGCTGTGTCCCAGCGTGGGCAGGATGCATATCCAGGGGGGAAAGCCGAGGGAGTGGAGGGCAAACAGGCAAGTGGTAAAAGCTGTGTATTTTCTTTTTTTCCTTCTTTTTCCCAGGAGAGGCGTGAGGGCTCGCCATGCCGCTGGTGAAGAGGAATATCGAGCCCCGGCACCTGTGCCGGGGGGCTCTTCCCGATGGGGTGACGAGTGAGCTGGAGTGTGTCACCAACAGCACCCTGGCTGCCATCATCAAGCAGCTGGGCAGCCTCAGTAAGCCACGGCACAGCAACCCCGGAGTGGGATGGCACCGGGATGGCACCGGGATGGCACCGGGATGGCACTGGGATGGCACTGGGATGTCACAGCCACTTCCACCAATTCCAAACACAGAGAAACATGGGATATGTGGGAGCCGTGTGGGCTGCAGCCCCTCCTAATTCAGTGGGAATTATCCAGCTAGTTAAAAATGGGAGGATGCTCAGGACCAAGATCAAACTGGGGGCTTGGTGATGTTTTAAGACCCATTTTCCTCCCACAGCTGGTCTGTGCAGTGGGGGACAGAAAGCTTTCAGGAGCCCCTTCCTTCTCCACTAGGCCAGAAATAGGAAGGTCAGGTGAAGATTTAAAATACTCCAGCCTATTCTTTTTAATGTTAGAGGTTTTTCAGGCAGAGAGGTCTGTAGCAAAGGTCTAAATCCTCAGCTGTCTTCCTGCCCTGGGACTGATCTCAGCAGAAAAGGGACAGACAGGAGCACTGCACATATCAGAGTGAAGGTTTAATGGGAGCAACCTATTTCATGCTGAATATCCATTTAAAATAGAGAGAGAAGCTATTCAGGTCTCTCCCTCTTTCCACCCCTCCAGAACTAGACTATTCTCTAAAATATTCCCAGAAAAATAAACCCAGTGTTTAGGGAGCTGCTGGAAGTGCAGTGGCTCACATGAGCAGCACCCACATGTGCTCAGGGCTAGGCCAGGGAAAAGGGAATCAAATACAAATGACAGAGCTGGCAAATGGTCTGAGGAGGTATTAAAATTGCCTTGATTTTGGGAGCTGTTTGATATGTGGGACTGGAGGAAATCCTGAGGATCTGGGGCGCTGGGACAGGATGGGTGCTGGGATGGGATAGGGGTTGGGATGGGGTATGGGGTGGGATGGAATGGGGTAGGGGGTGGGATGGGATGGGATGGATGCTGGGATGAGATGGGATGGGTGCTGTAGCCTACTGGTGTCAGCAATGCTCTGCCAGACACCTCACTGAGCTCCATGATAGGAATAACCCTAATAAAGAGCTGTTGTAGGGATGCACTGAGCAATGCAGGAAAATAACTGCTAAAGTGAAACAAATGGTGGACTCTCCCTGCTATGACACTCTGCCCACTGCCCTGCTCTTGGTTTTCCACCTCAGCTGAATTTCTCCAAGTCATGTTGTGTGATGGCCCTTTTTTTGGCTCATCTGTCCTGGTGGATCCAAAGGCTTTTTGGGGCATTGCAAGTGTTCTGTGCCCCCTGTGGGTGCCATTCTCACTGAAAAGGGTGCTCGTTTGGGCACCCCTCTGTCCGTGCAGCGCTTTGGGAGAGGATGAGGCTCAGCTCCCAAAAACACAAGGCTGGGGAGAGCACTCTATGGAGCTGGTGGGGAGGTGGGCAGTCCAGGGGCTGGGCTGGGCTGGGTGAGCCACCTGCTGAGGTGACAGGCGCGTTGTCCCCTGCCAGGCAGGCACGCAGAGGACATCTTCGGGGAGCTGTTCAACGAAGCCAACAGCTTCTACATGCGGATGAACTCGCTGCAGGAGAGGGTGGACCTGCTGGTCATCAAGGTGACGCAGCTGGACTCCACCGTGGAGGAAGGTGAGGGGCCGGGGCTGTTTTGGGGTGATGGCCGGGAGACCAGAACCCCCGCCCCTTGTTCTGGGGGCTGAGGCCAGCCCTGCATCCCTTCTCCTTCCTGTGCCCCCAGTTTCGCTGCAGGACATCAACATGAGGAAAGCCTTCAAGAGCTCCACGGTGCAGAACCAGCAGGTCGTGTCCCGCAACTCCATCCCCAACCCGGTGATGGAGATGTACCAGCGCTGCGACAAGCCCCCGCCGCTCAACATCCTCACGCCCTACAGGTACGGGGCACAACACTGCCCGGGGGACCAAGGGGGCCCTTTCCAACAGAGGCATCAGGCATGCACCTCATTTGCTGCTGGATTTCTCCAGCTGCTGTGCCACCACCCACCTTGGATGGGGTGTTTGGAATGTGTGCCTGCACCCTGCAAAATGTGACCGCTGTCTTGGATGTGTTCGTGGTGGGGCAGCAGCTCATGATCATGATCGTACCAAAGCCCATGTGCAGGGGAGCAGGGAGTCTTCTCCTGTGGCTGGTAACCCCCTCTTCTCCCTTCCCAACCCCCAGGGATGACAAGAAGGACGGCCTCAAATTCTACACCGATCCCTCCTACTTCTTCAACTTATGGAAAGAGAAGATGCTGCAGGCGACAGAAGACAAGAGAAAGGAGAAGCGCAGGCAGAAGGTGGGTGGGGACAGGTGGGGGACACTGGGGGCTGGAGCTGGGGCTGCTTGGGACCTGCGGACAGCCACCTCCTGGTGCACCCTGCGTGCTCCCCTCCCCTGTCTTGGGTGCATCTCAGGGGTTGTGTGATGCGCCCTGGGTACCACTCCTGGGCTGGAGGAGCCGGGCTGGAGGTGGAGCTGTGGCTTTGTGTTCCCACAGGAGCAGCGGCTGGTGGAGGACTCCACCCGGGAGGTGAAGAAAGTGAGGAAAGCCCGCAACCGGCGCCTGGAGTGGAACATGATGGCGTATGATAAAGAGTTCCGGCCGGATAACAGGTTCTCACCATCCCCCTATCACATGGCGTCATCGGAAGGATCACTGTCCCCAGACAATAGGCAGGTTCTACCTCCTACACGTTCAGCTCACGGCTCTCCTTTGCTTTGCTCTTCCTCTCCGTCGTTGTGCGGGACGTGTCGCCCACAGCAGGGTTGGGGTGACCAGCTGTAAGCCTGTGGTAGCTTCATGGATAGCTGGTGTCCCCAGGGTGCCATCCTGGACCTCAGGAGCAGCCTTGGCATTGGGATAAAACCGGAGCACTTCCCATTTAGCAGCTGAAGGAAGAGAGTTGGTCAGCTCTGTCGTGTCCTCCCCCCCTCCGCTATCACTCTGCTGTCTCGTACATCTCTATCGTTGTGGCCTTTTTCTGTTTTGTTGTCTCAACCCCAAAATCCTCCCCAACCCGCATTCCCCGAGCTCCCTCCCAGGAGTCCGACGGTCGGGTTTTTCCGTGCCGCAGATCCTACGCGTCGGACGCTGCCGACCACTCGTACCCGGCGAGCCCCAACCACCCCGCGCANCCCCCGGAGCACGTGTTCCGGCCGGCCGCGGGCAGCCGGCAGAACAGCCTGACCCGCCTGCAGCAGCCGCACGCGCCGCCGCCCCCCGAGGCCGTCCTCAACGGGCCCAGACCGCACCTCGTCAAGGATTACGGGTAGGGCTGCAGCCTGCTCGCCGCTGGAGGGGCGTCCGAGGGAAGGGAGGCCTGGTGGGGGTCTGAGCTCCCGTTTCTGGGGTGATGTAGCGGGGAGAGCCCTCCTCTGCAGCTCGCATGGTCCGAAACTGCCGGTGAGACCCAAGGGCAAATCAGTCAGGAGCGCTTTTGGGGTAACATCATCCCACGTAAAGGGACAGGGTGGATGGAGGGTTTTCCCCTGGGGTGTTGCCTGGCTTCCACCACTGCATGCCCCACAGCACCTCCCTGGCCCTGGGACAGACCTTACGTTGGGTTTCAGAGCAAACCAAGCCAGAAGGAAGCCAGCTGAGTGTCGAGACAGCTGATGGTGCCAGGATAGGTGATGGTGCTGGGATAGGTGATGGTGCTGGGATGGGTGATGGGGCCAGGATAGGTGGTGGGTGCCATCCTTCAGTCAGCAGTGCCCTGGCAGCCAGGAGGGCCAACCATGTCCTGGGGGGCATCAGGCTCAGCATCGCAGGTTGGGCCAGGGAGGGGATTGTTCTGCTCTGTTCTGCACTGGGGCAGCCTCACCTTGAGTACCGTGTGCAGTTTTGGGCAGCACAATATGAAAAAGACATTGAGGTATTAGAGAGTGTTCAAAGGAGGGCAATGAAAATGGTGAAGGGCCTTGAGGGGAAGCTGTATGAGGAGTGGCTGAGGTCACTTGGTCTGTTTAGCTGGAGAAGAGGAGACTGAGGGGAGACTCATCACAATCTGCAACTTTGTCGTGAGGGGAAGAGGATGGGCAGGCACTGATCTCTGCTCTATGGTGAGCAGGGACAGAACCCATGCCTGAAGTTGTGTCAGGGGAGGTTTAGTTTGCGTATCAGGAAAAGGTTCTTCCCCCAGAGCAT
>VZRJ01000884.1:0-79763 GCA_013397565.1 Ptilonorhynchus violaceus
CAGAGAGGTTTAACTGCTTGTCCTGCTTGATTGCAGCTCGTGTTTCATGTTCATGGATAACCTTTGTGAGAGTCTCCATCTGTGTGTTACAGCTCTTCCTTGATGGCCCAAGGTGCCATGGGCCCACTGAGCTAGAAATAATTCCCATTTATGATACATTTGAGCCACTTCGATTTTAGCAGCCTGAGTTACCTGTTGGTGTATCTGATGTTCTTCAGTGGCCCAGGTCTTGGTACATGAGCATTCATGTGATGTACCTGGTTCACCACCCAGGCAGCAGAATCTTGCCACAGTCATATAATCATTAAAGCTGGAAAAGACCTCCAAGACCATTGAGTCCAGCCTTTGACCAAGCACCACCGTGTCAACCTAAACATAGCACTAAGTGCTACTACATCAAGTAGTTTCTTGAACACTTCCAGGGATGGTGACTCCATTACATCCCTGGGCGGCCTGTTCCAATGCCTGGATCAACGCCTGGATCAATCATTATCCCTGAATAAAAGGCATGTATGATAGGAAACAGATTAATCTTTTAACAGTAGGTGTTTCATTGTCAGGCTTCAGTGTTTTAACTGGAGATGCCTGGAAAACCCAAAGTTAAGTATGCCATTGGAGGGTGATGATGAGAATCTTGTGCTGGTCATTTCTAATTCTCTTTTAGTGTGTAGAAGCATCTCAAAGATATTTTTACTACTTTACTTGGTACCATCTTTGTAAGTACATACTGATGCTCATGGCAAAATCTGTTCAAATGTTGCTTAAGGTAGTCTCACAGCCAAATGTAGATCTGTCTCACTAAGTCTTCCTGTAAATTATGATAAAAACCATGTAAATGTGTCACTTAAGGACATGATTTAACGGTGGACTTGGCAGTGTTAGGTTTACAGTTGGATTCTTACAGATCTTTTCCAACTTAAATGATTCTATGGTTACATCCTTTGAAAAAAGGAAGGATCTGCACTTTCCCCCTCCTTTTATTTGCCTGTGACAGACATTCCAATCATAAAGAGAATGTCAGACAGGTAATTCAGGTTTGTTTCTGTTTTCTTCACTCAGCTTTGAAGTTCATGACCATGCAGACTCAGTGTGGAACTTGAACAATGAGCAAATAGAGAAGTAAAAAGAGAGGAATTAGTCTTTTCATTGTTGTGGAGTATGCCACTAGGACATCTTGAATTGTTAACTCACTTATGAACTTCTGGCTTAATTCATTTTTATATGTTTCTTTATTTTAAAAAATATGGATAATCTGATTAAATAAGATTAAACCTATTAATATTTGAACAGAATATTAATAAAGAATTAAAGTCTTCTCTCGGTTTTATCAACATGAGTCCGAAATAACCCTCTTGATTTCTTAGAATATTTGTCCAATAATGCAGAAGCACAAAGAATTGAAGGTAAATTATGGTGCACTGCTTTTGAGTTCTTCAAAATCCATTTCTTGAGAGATTAGATTATTTTCTTACCAGTTCACTAAAAAGTTATTAACTGCACTTCAGTTTACATCAAAGTTTTTTGTGAACAGTGGTTAGAGTCAACTTTCAGCCAGAATGGGTCTTTCTAGTTCCATACTCAGTAACTGTGGCTGAACTTTTAAATTAGCCCAGATCTGCAGAATGGCAATTTAATGATGTATCTACTGAGATATTCTTCCTACTTCCGTGCAGAAAAGAGGACATGACTTGCACACTACATGTAAAGCTGGTCTGATGCCAGATAAGCTTGGATACTTCAAAGTATTTTCCTATTAGGATTAAGCTGCACTTAGGCTTTTATAAGAGTAATAAGGGTCTCTCAATAACAACAAAACCAACCCCAGAAAAACCCAAACCAACCAAAAGCCATGGGGATTCCTCTTTTTCTAGGCTTTTTTTGCTTTTTATTTCATTTCTATTTATTATCTGAAGCAAGGTGTCCTGCCTCCTTAGCCAATAGCACACGAGTGTCTCGAATCTGCTCCAGGAGTTCCACTGATTAGTTTCTTGTCATCTTGATTTGCTAATAGTTCTCAGACCTTTTCCTTAAGGGTACATATTCTTCAGGTTCAGTTATAGAATTGGTTGGAGTTACAAAAACTACAGGAGTGAGTTGCAAGCAAATGACTTGTAGCGCTGGGCCTGTTTTCAAAGTAAGAAAGTGAACCTGCATGGCATCCTAGTACGGGCAGCTCTAAGAAAAACTGGCTTTTTGTACATTTACTGTTGGTTGACCCCTGTATCAACTGAGGTAAACAATGTAAATGACTGGCTTTGGAGTCAGTATCGTAGGGTTTAGGGAATTTCTGTCTTGTTCTACAAGTTGTGAACTATGTGCCCTTATGACAAGTGTGCATTCACAGGCTATTCAACAGCATCTGCACAACTGGCCGCTTGAGTTCGTTATGGATCAAAGGCATTTTTACAAGGTAAATATGGAATGTGTTATCGCAGTAAAGAATTTCGTGGCTTGGGCAAACTAAAAAATGTGAACTGAATTTTTGCTATAATGAAGGACTGCCAACCCTTAAAATCACACAAGACCATCATGACTTAAACCAGACTGTTTTGTGATTAGAGGCAGAGTTACTGTCTCCAGTAAGAGGTAATGATGTTAAGCATCATTACTGCAGACCTGGTTTTCAGCACGAAGTCCTAGTATAGTGAAGTGAAGGGGTATTTGCATATGACCTTCACTAAAATCTGCTGACAAAATTACCTGCTATTCCTAGCAATCTAAATAAATTCAAAATAACTATACATATGAATTGTAACATTTCCTATGTGTTCTAGGTATCTGTCATAGTTATGTGATGGATGGAAATGCACTGATCTCTGACCTGGTCTCTGTGCTACTACTTGAGCCTGATTTTGAAACTGGATGATGTCTTAGTAAAGTTTCTTTTTATTACAAAAAGTAAATTTAATCCCCAAAGTAGCCCATAAACTGTTTTTTGCAGCTTATTAGAGATTGTCCTAGTAGTTAACTTCCCAGGGCTTTGCCTGAGGCTTTCTAACAATCCATCATTAACTTCTATGACAACCACAGGTAGGCTGTGATTGTCAGAATTAGTCATGACATACTGTAGGCCTCCTACTGTCATTCTAAAAAATGCAGTTACACAAGATTTTGCACCACTGCTAAATGATTGGGTATGAGAATGAATGGGAAATGAGTTTATTTCACATACTCTTGCTGGCAGCTCTATCTTGTATTTGCTCAAGCCCCTCCTTGATGCCTTAAATATCTGCTGCTGGAATTATCCATTCTTCAGTATCAATATCCCATTGTCATCTGTGCTTCACAAGTGCTCCAGTTTTTAAGCCCAGCCATATGCAAATCCCTAGAGGAGAATCAGAATCTGCAAATAAACCTGATGAACTGGAAATAGTTGTAAAGATGTCGTGAACTGTTGATCTCCTATGGAGAATGAAATACGGATATGCAACTTTAGCTTCTCAAAGTTAACATCCATTTTTAAGCCCGTGTTACTAATAACACATTTCCTATAAATTGTTCCACCTGCTAGTAACTTTGGCATTTATTGTGCTGTGTGTTATAACCAGGACAGAGGGTTATATAGCATGACAGACCCGAGAACTTCCCTCTCTTTGTTGGAATAAGTCTGTAAGAAGACTGCATTGTCCTTCTTTCAGTATCTCCTTGCAAACCCCAAACATAACAAATACATCTGGTAATCCAGATGCTTATGTACCAATAGGTAACTATGACTCCAGTGTGATAAATCATACTATGTCACATCAAAAAGATCTGATGTCAATTATTTGAATGGGAATCTTGCCTGAGAAAATGTCCTTATAACCATACTGTGATGTACTATATTTTTTTTTCATATACTGTGACGTACTATAACTTTACTTCTTATTGTATAGGAAGAAAACCTATACTTTTCTGGACTGACTTCATTATTAAATATGCAGAACATTCACACACAATTTGAAGAAAAAACGTTAATTTCTGTGAATGAATGTTGATATTTAAACATTTTTTTTTAAGTTGAGAATTTCCTTAGTGCAGAAAACTTACTAGCGCTGTTCCTACATTTAATCACGATTGACAGGGAGATGGTGCCTTTCTATTCTGCTAGGATGCAAAACTTTGTAGTTACTCATTTGTTTGGGCCAGTTATGCATGCTGAATGGAAAATACCTGAATGTTAAGGAAGCTGTGGTATGATAAACTGAAGAACAAAGCATGCATTTGAGGAGAAGAGAACACTTCAAGGGCAAACTGATGTGCAACTGATGAAATTAACTGGAAATTATAAAGAGTAAACAGATCATGATGGTATATAGCACCATAACTCAGTATGACTCTGAGAAGATATGATGAGTGAGTGCGGATGTAAAGAGATGGCCTTGAAGGCAGGCAAAAGTTCAACAGGCACCATTTTCCTATCTGTGAGTGTAAAAAGTGCTGAAAAATCAGCTGCTTATCCACTAGAATTTTTAGCTGCACTACCAACTGTAGTGCATGAAATTGCCAGTTCTCACTCACCTTAAGTTTCAAAAAGCAGCACAACAACAATGGAAGGAGAATCAAGAGACTGGAAGAACCTTAGAAAGGTCATCTAATTCATCTCTTTGTCCCCAAAGACCACCAAGACAATCTAAAACCATTCCCGAATGAATTTTATCTGATTTTTTTTTAAGAACAAACCCTCTCCAACTAGAGATTCCATATGGTCCTAAGCAATCTGTAAAATATGTAATCACCCTTAGTGCTATAAAGATTTTTTTTTCTTCCCCCCTCCTTTTACTGTAATTTAAATTCTTCACTTATCCCATCTGCAATTAGGACAAGAAAACCAATTCATTTTTATTCCTTTCAGCTGTGCTTATTACATTATCCCTCTTTTCAGCCTTCTCTCGTCTAGATTAGGTAACTACTATTCCTTCCCTTTTTCCGTATAGATCATATTTTGCAGACCTCTCAGTTTCTCATTGATCTCTTCTGGACTTTGTCCAACTGGAACATGTAATAGAGATCTTACAAGCTTCACAATAAGCAAGATGATTACTGTGTATGAGTTGCCAACAATAGTTTTATTTATGCATGTCAAGATAGTATTTGTCTTTTTCTTAAAAGCACAATATTCTTGCCTTATCCTAGCTTGTAATTCATAATCACTGGCATCTTCTCTATCCCTTCTGCAAAACAGTTAATAAATCACTTTTCCTATGTTCACAGAGTTTGCTTGTTTTGTAAGAAGCTGTCTTCATTGATTAGTTTCTTGTGTTTTTAAATTCCAGCTTTCCAATATTTTCGAAGTGTAACAATGGTCCAAACATGCTTAAGTCACATCTACACTGATGTCATTTGCATGTTTAACGAGCATACTTCTTATTGCATCATACAAATTTGATTAGTTGGGATTTTCAGTGGCATGGGAAGAAGACTACTATCTTGTGGAATTTCGTCTTGCTATACTTTGTTTTAATGCTGAGTCATTGATAAGTATTTAGAGCATGGTTTTCTATCATATATGTATATAGTTATGACAGTTTCATTTAACCTGTTTTGGTTTTAGTCACATAATATAAAAATGTTTTGTGAGAAAATGTAAAATATCCTACTAGTAGCCAAATGAGGTTTGCTGGTTCTTCCCATTTTCCCCTATATTCGGATATTCCTACACATGGGTACATATACAATAAGACGGCATTTTGCATTTATATAACAGTAACATAAAATAGGGAAGGTGGTATTCCATCAGAGCTTTCTGCTCAAAGGGGCATTCTGGAATTGTTTTGTTGGTCGAGAAAGGAGTTTTGATAGCATATTAGAAATACTGTTTTCTTTTTCCAAGAAGTTGGGCGAGGTGGTTGAAGTTTGCATCATACAGCTGTGTGAAGGGGAGCAGCAATTAAATAACAGCAGTGTCATTTTCATGAGAGATCTCTCTCTCTGTTTACTTTTCCATGTGTATTTGGAACTTCTGATTGAATAAAAGTGTGAGAAGTTATGGATTAGATCTAGAAACAACAACCTTTCCAATTAGCACAACTAAAGACACATAAATGACAAAAGGTCTTAAAAGCTCTCCTTTTTTCTTGAGCTTGGAACAGTTTTAATAAATACAAAGTTTTGCAGAAAGTAAGTGTCTGAGAGATGCAGTATGGTGGGTTAGAGTCTTTTCACCTTTGTACCTTTCTAAAAACAGTACAGCTTGCACCATGCACATATTAACTGTGTGGTGTCACGGGATTCAAGCAGCGCTGGATAGATGGAGAATCAGAATCCTTTAGGTTGGAAAAGATCTCTTAGATCATCAAGTCCAACAGTTAACCTAGCAGTGCCACGTCCACCACTAAACCACCTAATCATTACATCTACGTGACTTTTAGATACCTCCAGGGATGGCAACTCAACCCCTTCTCTGGGCAGCCTATTCCAATGCTTGGCAACCTTTTCCATAAAGAAATTTTTCTTAATATCCAATCTAAACATCCTCTGGTGCAACTTGAGGTCATTTCCTCTTGTCCTATTGTTTGTTTCTTGTGAGAAGAGACTGACCCCCACCTGGCTACAACCTCCTTTCAGGTATTTGTAGAGAGCAATCCTGCTCTGAAGTGGTCCCAGGACAGGGACATTTGGACATGTTTGCTGTCTGCTCCTGACTGCTGACCCACCCAGGGGTTTCTAAGTCTCTACAAGTGCGTGTATGTGCTATTTGTCTGCATCCTAAAGTCGGATCTTGGTCTAGGAGGCTCTACATCTGAATTTGTGATGATACATCAGCATAGCTGAGCAGGGGAGACTTCCTGATTCATTTTGCAAAGTAAAATGGTGCTTATAAGTTCTTGCTCTATATAGAGTCTTAATAAATTTTGGAAGGGTAGGACTATAACTATAGAAGTATGTCTTCTCCAAGACTTTTCAGAGGGATGTAAGTTCAGGTAGCATCTTCACAGCAAGCTCCCTCTCTAGAATTTCTGTTCTAGATGTGCTGTAGTTTGTACATATTTCTGTTAAATCAACATGTAGTATAAAGTGGAATGTATAAAAAAGAAAAACAGAGGAAAAAGCCCATAAAATTTCTCATATTTTTGTGAAATATACAGTAATGTTATTTGCAATTGATAACCGTAGTTATGAAATATGTTATTATTATCATCCATTTTCATTCAGGAAGTACTTAACCAGACATCAAATATTTAAGATTTTTTTTCTAATCTAGTGCTTTTGGAAGCATAAATACTACCATGCTCTTTCAAACCGAATATCGCAGCAGGAAATTGGTCCAATTATCAATATTTATTTGGGAGAAGTAATTCCAAAAGTGGAAAATGACTTGTTATAACTACTCTGATCTAGATAAGAGTGGTCTTGCTTATATGGTGCTATCTAATTGTAAAATTTAAATACAAGAATTATAAACCCCAGGCCTTTCTAGATGCAGAATATTGTTTTGCTACTGTTCAAAAGTGCTGCAGCAAGGGCAGTAACAAGTCCTAAGTTCCCTTCTAGTACCAGTGCTATGTATGTAATGTAAACACCAGGTTATTATCTCACTTCATGTAATATGCACCTGGGTAAATCAGGTTGCTTCTAAGGTAGTTTTTACATAGAGGTAAATTTTTCTTTTTGCTGTGGACAGGAACATAATTTGGTCCAAGTAACATGGCTGTACTGAGCAACAGGTAGTAGTGTTAGGGGAGGATTTTCTTGAGGGTGCGTTGAGATGGCACTGGACAAATCTGCTGCTGTTTCTCTCCATTAACACTCTCGTTCTGAAGAGGAGGTTATCTGTGGGCAGGGAGATTATAGGTTTAATGGGTAAGTTTGCTTTTTTCCTTTTCCTTGTCACGTGAGCATATCTCATGTATGTCACGTGAGATTTACTTGTTTTCAATTTGATACGTAACAAACTGCAGGGAAATTCAGCATGACGCTTTGATCTGTACAGTGTCATTCAGGAGGAACTGAAGTTGTAGGATGGGATCATATCTCTGAAACTGGTAATAAAGCTGAAGAGGTTAGTGTGGGGTTAAACCCTGTGATTAAACCCTCATATTGAGAGAAGCAAGTGACTCTGTTTGCCTCTGGCTCTGGCTCTCTCTCCCCATCTCAAATTGTATTATATCTGACTGGCAGAATCCCTGGTGTGAGTGTACCTTGTCTTTATTATTATTATTGATCATAATTTTTTTTTAAGAAGTATAATTTCTTTCCACTCTAGAGCAAAACCCAATTTTAAGATCTCAACACTTCTTTCAAAGTAGAGTTGAGCTTGAATTTTCCACTACATAAGTTGCTATGAATTTGCAGAGGGACTTCTATATGGTAGGAACCAGCCTTTACATGATGTTTAAAAAAAAGCTTTTTTTGCCTTTGATCCATGTCTGTATTCCCCTGACTCATCCACAAGGGGGACATAGTTCTAAACAAATACACGGCTCATGGTTATTTTTGAATATGCACATTTCTAACCCTTCTTATTATAAATGATTCACTTGGAATGCCTTGGGACAACCTCAAAACTGTGCATGCAGTCACCAAGGAAACTCTTTGACAGGAATACAGAAAAATGCGATTTTTTTTTTGTTTTTTGTTATTCTTTTTATTTTGGGGAGCTTTCTTTTTTTGTTTACTGATAGAGATGAATTTGCTCACCTGAGTGTCATAAGTGACTTCTGACTACTCATGTACATGCACATGCTGAAGAGATCATTCTCTTTTGTTGTTTTCCAAAGAACATTACTTTGGCCTTGAGATTGGATTGACATTTCTCCACTTGCTTCAGACATAGCTGGAGCTATCTGTAATTAATCTAGAGGACATAGTAATGAGCGTTTCCTCCTCCCTATATCTCTCTTCTTTCCTAATAATTAGTTCTGTGTGAAACAAAGATTTGAATTAGAGGAAAGCAATACATGGACTTATATAACAACTTGACCTGACTTCTGAACTCCAGAAATAGAGTTTTCGGTTTATATTAGGAGCTATGTTCTAGGGCTCCTCGAAAAATGAGAAGTATGATTGAGGCTAAGTTGACTGCGGGCTCCAAGATTCTTTCAAACCTTCTGATACTAAAAAATGCAAGCCTACATGCAAGGAGACCCTTCTGAAAGTGAGAGAAAGCAATCTAAGAATATCTCATTTTATAACCAATTTTGAGTGGAAGCACTCACTTTGCATTGTCTGGCTAAGTTTGAATTTTGGAAAGGGAATTTGGTACTTGGTTGAGCAGAGCTGTCCTGACTACTGACTAAAGAAAGGAAACTGTCACTGTAGCTTCTTTTTTCATTCACTAGCAAGCCTTGGCTTTTCCTCTAAAATGTTAATACCAAATATCTTTTTATGCTTGGTATTTGAAATGTAATTTTGCTTATATAGCTATCCAGTATCAGAAATGAGAGAACAAGATATCATCTCTCTTTTCACCCAGCTGTAAATATTATATTGATGAACATTATTTTCCAGAATAAATTGCTGTGAGTTTACCTAAAATTACTCCCCAAGCCCACTCAGATGACTCATATCATCCACAGGAGACCAAATTAGATTGTCATAAATAATGTGCTTCACATTTATGTTTATTTCTCAGCATCTTTTTTGAAATTGTTCTTGTGAATGAGTGACATTTTTCCTATGTACATTTGAAGCTTGCTTTATTAGTTCATTTTCTACTTAAAAATCCCAAATGTCTAAATACAGATTTTTCCATCATCCCAGCAGGGAAAACATGGTATTTAAAGATTTTTAGCCATGTGAGATTTCTGGAATCTTCTGTAAGTTCTGGAACTACCAATTGTGTTTAGAATTGACACCACCTTGGCAAACATTTGTTAAATCTATTCCCGAAATCCCTATAGGTAAAAATTTGTAGAGCCCTGAGTATCTTTTTTAATCCTTTGTAATCCTTGCAGTTAAAAAGCTTTTTCTAGTAGCTAACCTAAACCTTATCTGCTTGAAATTTAGCTAATCTTTTATTGTCCTGTCTCCCCACTAGACATGGGAATGACTTGTTACCTTTCTCTTCAAAGAAATTCTTTACATTCTGTCATCATATCTCTTCTCCTGTGATCCTCTTTAGTTTCCTTTTTTTTCCCTCACAGATCTTTTATTTCATGTAGCTCCCCTCTGCTCTCTCATTTGGCTTCATCCTTCTCAAATCTGAATGTAGCATTGCAACTGAAATCTCAGCAGTATTGAACAGAATAAATAATTGCCATCCTTATCTTGCATAGGATATTTCTGTTAATACATCTGAAAGTGATAGCTGCCTTTATGTATCATCCTAGAAATGAGTCAATGGTCTGTGTTTCTCTAACACTTCAAATCCCTTTCTTCAGAATAGTTGCCTACACTCATTTCTCAGTTTTGCACTTGATTTAGCCTTAATAAATGCAGTACTTTGCATTTGCCTTTACACATTTTTTTCCTTGGTGACACTGGATTATTTTTTCTTTGTTTTACTATAATAGCAAACCATTCCAGCTTGACGTCATCTGTGTGTTTTGTGTGTGGTGACCTAACTTCTTGATGAAAATAATTAATAGAACTGGACTGCTGCGGGGTCTGAGCTGAAACACTCTCTCTTGATATAGAACTGCTGACAAAAGTCTCTATTTTAATTTTGGCTCGTTATTATCAACAGTAAGTGCTCTGCAGCATAAACAATTCCAAGCTGGCAGCAACAAATCTTCAGTTTATGTCATTTGTGGCACCTGGTGCGATCTTTCAAGATGGTGTTCTGCATGAAAGTACACTTTATAGTCAAACAGAACAACTTGATCAAAATCTCCATCATCAATGGGTTGTTTGCTTTGAAAAAGCGTTGCTGGCAATCCAAAGACACTAAGCCTAGATGTTCCTCAAGGGATTATATGATTGACACATCTGTGTAAAATGAAGACTTGGCTTATTGAAATCCTCCTTCTATCCCATGTTCTAAAGAGACTTCCACCACTTCTGTTTCCCTAGCACAATGATGGAGGCAGCTACCACATGAAGAAATAGCTATGCCAAGGTCAGGCAATATGTCACTCTACCTCACCATCCTGTCTGCAAGAGTGGTCACTAGCAGTGCCTCAGTAAAATCACAGGTACAAAAGCAAGCATACAATAATGGTTGTTCCTCCTCACCTCTTTTCCCCAGGTAATATTTCAGCTTCCAGTGGTTTACAGTCTCAAGAGCTTTCTTAAGCAAAGGTAATACTGTTGTATAGAAAACTATTCCTGCTTTTGTACAGATGATTTGATTGATTCAAATCCGCAATCTCACGTTTATCTAGATTAATCTTTGCTCGTTTTGCTTCAGTCTGCACTAGGCTGATCAGAACAAAGGGTAGGATGTAGAAGTTTGACATTTTCAAAGTAGGCAGCATCAAAAATCTTCCTGCTCTGCGATTCTTTGCTCTATGCACTGCATATTGCAGTCTCAAACTTTGCCTATTGATCTGGCCTGGTTTGTGTAACCTGAGTACAAGGACTGCAATATTGATGAGGAGAATGTGAAATATTTGCCCTCTATATGGCAGCTGTATGAGTAATTACACTCCTTTTCATCAAAATATAACTGAATAATGTCACTGTAAATCCACATTCATTGTCAAATGATTTCCTTGTTACTGTTGCTGCTTTCCTCCCATTTTTTAGCAACAGCTGTAAAGTGAGTGTTTTTTATTGGATTAATTTTAGACACTACTTTGAACTTGTTTTTCCTCTACTTCTAGAACTTTTTTAATAACATGTGTCATTATTTTATACCGAACTTAGCATGCAAGCTTGAATTATCTGTGAGGAACTTCCCCCCCCTACCCCGCTCTGGTTTTTTGTTACTTTGTTTTTGTGGGTTTTGTGGTTGGTTGGTTGCTTGGTTTTTTTGGTTTATTTATTCCCTGGGGAATTAACAGTGGGATAGGATGGCAAAGGCTTGTCTCTAGCTGCTCCCACCATTGCTGAGCAATGTGGTGTGCTCCATTGTGGTGTGCTCAAACCACACTGGCAGAATCCTCCTTGCGATGCTACCACTCAGACAAAGGGAAACAGACTGTTCTAGCACAACTGTATGCCATCTCTGACTGATGTAGCCTAAATAAATCCTAAGATTTTGCAGGTATTGCTTTACTGGTGGGCATGTGGGGGTTGGTTTTAGTTTTTTGTTTCCTCCCTTGTTTTTTTTTTTCCCGCTGCAGGCTTGTACCTCATAAACCTATCTTAGCAAAAGTTTATAATAAGGACCTAGAATAAAACTCCCCATGTTGACTACAAAATTAGATTCAGGTAATTGCATTTTATCATGTTTATTTTTTTTTTTGCTTGTTAGTTTTCTGCTGGATTAGCTAATTGAACAGGCCCATTGAGGGGTCAAAGAAGTGTAGAGCCAGAACAACAGGAAGGGAAGCAAAGTGTAACAGGGGAGAAAGGGAGGGAGCTCCTTGCTCCTGTACCTATTTTGGTAGCAGTAAAACTATACAGGCTTTGCAATCTTGTCAAACTGTACCCTAAAATATGCTGATTTACATGTCGGTTTTCCCAGTCACTGGAAATAATGATCTTCCAGGGAGTATTAAGCCACAGTTAACTTTAAGCCAATTTATTTCTGAATGAGAGCATTCCCATAGGTATGTAACACGCCTTAGTTTCTGCACGCTAATTTCACGCCTTTAGATTCCTTAACTTCTCAGTGGTCCCCCACACAGATCTGTCCCAACTGTGTTATTGTTTTCATTATTTGGAGTTTAAAAATGAAGGGGAATCTGAAAAACACAAATAAGCCTAGAAAAGTGCTTCAGAAGTTTGCAGCTCTTACACGTCATCTTCCTCAGTGTCCAGGCACTGCGCCTAAGCTGAATTCTTAACGCAGCAGTGGCAGATCTCTGCCATCACGCTTTTTCTAAGCAACTGTAGATTTCAGTTCAGCACAGATGCACATTACAGCGAGTACATGGGCTATTTTGACTTGATGCCATGCACCCTCTTTTACAGTGGCATTCCAAGGCAAGTTAATCTCAGTGCAACATGACAAGAGCGCTCCAAAGGGGGGGCACTCGCTGGAGGTTGGTGTTGTGCTCCTGCTCTGCTTCTCTGCAGTGCACCCAAGTGGAAGGGGGTGGGGGCGGTGGCAGCGGGTAGTGAACCATGGTGACAGATCTGACAGCTGCAGAAGCAAGAAGCTTAGGCTTTGAGACAAAGCTCTGCATTCCAGCCATCTGGGAGGCAGCTCCTTTTCCTTGGCTTTGCTGGTGGGTGTTGCCACTCCGGCTGCTGGGGCATGGTCTGCTGCCTGTGAGAGTGTGCGGGCTCTTCATCTGCTATTAGGTTGCAAGTGTCTGCTTGCTACCATATGGCTGCATTGAAAAGAGGCAGAGAGGAGAATAAGCTGTAAAGCAACAGTAAAAATTCCGTTCAATGCTCTTCCATGGTGAGAGGGCTGCTGGCTCACCCTTCTCTTCCCCAAGTCCTTGCAGTTACTGGTTTAAATAGATACACCTGCAGCCATTCAGCCCCTGTCACTTCCCCACTGAACTGCTCCAAGCAGAGACATGCAGCTCTGATTGGCACTCTGAATCCTGTGTAATCCGGGGCGCTCTTACCCTCTGCTACTGGAAACAGGGGGCTAAAGGTGGAATTAAGTGAGCTGGGATTTGCTTTCATGGAGATATTTTGGAAAAGTTGCCAAACTGGCTGGATTGATCTGGTGGGGAAGTGGGGGCTCTTCTGTCCTCTGCAAGAAGCTAATTCCTTCACACCAAAATAGGAGAGAATCATGTAGCATCACCAGCAACAGAAAGATGATATTTTGCAATGTAATAATTGTCTGTATGGTTGAAGAAGAACAAATGCGTTCCTTGTTCCCCATGGAACTAATAAAGAAAGGCAAGTTGAGGAGTCTAGGATAATTATTTAGTCATCTTAAATATTTATGAGCTACTGAATGTGTTACATGCAATTTAACAGGGACTTGACAATTGCAGCATACATCATCTTGTTTCACAGGGGCTAAAAATACTTAATCTTACTGCTTTAAAATAAAAGCATTAATCCTAAATATGTCTTAAGCTACGAACGAAGCTGTAAACTGTGAGAGGAAGGAAAAGTTTTTTTTTTGTCATTGCAAAGGTGCAGGTTGGGGAAAACACTGCAGGAATAAAAGTTTTGTTGAGATCATTTTATGTGAGCTTTCTGGGAGTGGTGATGATGGTAGGGGGTGAGTAATTCTTGATATTAAACAGTTTGCCATTGGCTTCACCAAGATCTGGGGAATTTTGTTCTGTTTAGTAGGCTGGAAAAGAGATAGAATTTCCAGCTTTGTTTTGGTGACAATAAAATCATTGCTGCAAATCCAAAGAATCGGTTACAGTGGGATAACTCTCCCCATGCCATCTCTTTACAGTACTCTGGAGCCACAAATCCATAACACAAAGTCTCTTCTCTCTCTGGCTTTCACGTGGGATTCTGTTCCATGTGTGACTTGCTGATGCATAGTCAGTTGTGGAGAAATTCACATTGAAGGACAGCTTCCATTGGCCATGGAATTCAGACATAGTAGAACTCAAGTTTTCTAGAACATGTTGCTTTATTTTAGGCATTAGAAGTGCTTGAATGGACTTTCTGGATTTGGGATATCATAATTTCTGCCTGCATCTGAATCTCCAAATTAGTAGCAGTAGTAATAATAAAACCTTTATTACATGGGCTTATAGTAGGTAGAATACTTTGTTTGTTCAGTTCATTTTGGTGAGAGCAACACTGATGTGGAAGAGACCCATAATGTCTTTGTTTCTTATTTCCTCACAAGTTGCACAGTAGACAAGTTTGTAAGCTTGAATGGATTTGGTCTTATGTATTTTTCCCCATTTGAAACTCTCTGTGCAATCAGTATGCTTGAAAATGTTTCAGTAATGCTGAATTTGGCAGCCTACTTAAATTTTGGCTCTTAATTTTGGCAGTTGTCTTTATCCATTGTGATAGCTCAAGAGTGACCAGGATTAGAGCTACCAGGCATTTGGGTTTCCTCAGACATATCTTGCTTTTCTGCCAGGACATTTTGTCTAGGAGGAATTTGAATGCCTTGGCATTAGGAGAGGATGCATCTCTGCGTGCGCACACCGAGTAAATTTGCTTGCTTTGTGATACCTGGGATTCACTGGGCACGTGCACATTAAATGCGTGGAGGCGTGTCCAGGAAGCCGAGCGCTTCGAGAGCATCTTTGCTCAGCAGATGTGCATGTGCCGCTCGGTGCCGCAGGACACGCGCGAGCCGTGCGTGTAGCACGAGTGCTGAGGAGCTGCCTGGTGCTAGAATTCCCTGTCTGACTGCACATAGTCAGCACATGCACTGATTTATGCTCGGAAATCCATGGTCATGCTCTGAAGACAGTCTCTGCATTGCATCAGCTATAACTTATGCATATTGAATAATCTGCATTGGAAATGATCAAGGAGAACAAATGTTCTCCTCCCTAGCATCTAAAATACTTGATATCTTTTGTGCATAATGCAAAGTGTCATATGCTTTCACAGAAATGTAAGAGTTTTAATTTATTGGAATGAAAATGTAGACAGCGTACTATAAAGGGAAAGACATTGATTTTGATCCAGTGTAAATGGTATAGGTGGGCTGAATGTACTGTAGATTGAACATCTCAGAGCAGGGAGCCCAGGAGGCTGCTTATATTGCAGCTCACTTTTCATTGCTGCAAAGTGGAGGGTTTCAAAGAGAACATTTGCTGAGTTTATGCCTGCTGCATGCCATGGTACATGCTCACATCTTTCTGGCTCAGTGGCAGCAGCAATAGCAGAATCTAGAGCTTGCTGCAGAAAAGAGAGACAGGAAAGATGAGGGAAGGGAAAACGTGCTTTCCAATTAGATAATGGCAAATATCATACTTGTACTTGTGGGAGGTCAGAAAGGTAACAGCTGAAGGAGTCAAATAATAGACAAATTGATGATGGTAACTAAGAAAATATAAAAGGGACTCAATCTCTCTCTCACTGATAAAGCTGTTTGAGGTGCAGTAGATCAATTTAGCCATGGCTGTTGTTAGGAAATTGCTCTTGTTTGATGTTCCACAAGCAGATCATGCAGTTTCCTAGGAAACATCTTTTTCCACTTAAAATCTAATTTTCTTACATTGCTAGAACTGATGAGTCACCCTGCCTGGCTTTTGCTTACTTCCCCATACCTATTAAAATGTACTCACCAGGTAGAAATCCAGGGATTTATTAGTCTTTATCACCTGGCTGTTCAATTAACTCTTCTGGTTCCTCCCTGTTATCAGACAGTGTGCTTGATATGACAAGACAAAATCCCTAGGTTAGAAGACAATCAAAATTTGAAATAAATCCTGTATCTCTTAATGGGACATGCCTCTTAAACTGGGAAGAATTTCCATAATGAATAATGTTTCCATTGTGACCCCCTATGAAATGGTCTGTGTTCCTTTGCCAGTAACACTCTGTCATGTTTTCATTACTATTTTGTTAATTATTACCTTATTCATCTGATTTATAAATTAGCTTAAATTTAGGAATGACTAATGCAGCCAATTACTGCCAGAAAGTAGGTAGATTCTGTTACATATTGCAAACCATGATTAAAATCTGAAAGCCTCATTTCTTGGTTGAGATGCTGAATTTTACTTTTATGTAATGAATGGCACTTATGCTGAATGGAAAGTTGCCAGAGAAAGAGGCAAGGCTTATTCATGGCTGTGGTCAAAGGAACAGAGGTCAAAGAACAGGTTGGCAGCCTGAGTTTTCAGTGACTGGTGGAATTAACTCCAGTTTTCCAATACAAAGGAAAATGCTACAATTTACAGTTACCTGTTGTTTGGGCTATATATAAAATCCTTGTAGTTTGCAGATGCCTAATGAGCCCCTGTGGCTACATAATTAATAAAAGGTTGGTCCAGCAGAATACAGCTTCCATAAAAATTCTCCATGGGCTAGAATTCTTATTCTCTTTCCATATGCAGTTGTGCCAGAATCAGTATTCCTGCCGCTTCCCAGTGCCTCTGATGCCTCAGTTGTCAGTATCCTACTGATGTGCCAAACACTAGATAGTAATGCTGTGAAGCTTCAGCTGCTGACAAATGGCTTTCTATTCGAAGAGCAATGTCTCTGCAAGAGTAAGGCTCAATGTGACTCTACATCCCAGGAAGAGGATGGGTAAAATAATTCCCCCTCCTAACTTTGTTTGAAAAATTATAAGCCTTTTGGGTTTAAGATTTTGGTGTAGTTATTTATCACTGGATTACACACTTGTATCTTATTGTATATCTATTTGTCTCTGCTAGCACATGGCTTGTTCAGCTGCAGCTGGTGAGTGGGTGGCCTTATCGTATAAAGCTATGCATAATGCTTAAAAAATTTGATAGGCTCGTCACTTGCATTGGCTTGCACTGGTTTTTGTTTATATTTCCTAAATATGAAAAGTTGGAAGGAATGACCATGGCTTTCAAGCACAAGTTTCAAACTACGGTTTCAAAGCAGTTTCTCTAAATTATCATAAGATTATGAAGCCTGTGGAAATGGTTCTTGCACACTTGAGATCTTGTAGATTCTTAAAAGCTGTTTGTCTTTTTCTTAATTAAAAGCTTTGATTTTGTATTATAAGTTCAATTAAAATAGGCCTTTCAAACTAATTTTCAAGTTAGTGATGATAGTTTTGAGGATTTAATGGACTAGAAGACTGAGTTTCAGCAGGACACAGGCTACAGACCTTCACCTGGTACAAGGGGCAGCAAGGTTCAAGCCCCAAATTTCTAGTTTGACTGCTGTGTTTGTACTGAAGGGCACATGCAATATCAACAGAAAGATGTTATGTGACTTAGACTTCAGTGAGTGTAAGTTGTTGTGGTATAAAAGAACTGTATAGATTGCACGTTTGCTTTGAAACTGGCAAATGTGAAAGATGACCTTCATTCAGAGTCTGGACTCTTGGAAAATTTTGTGTGGAAATGTGTTGGTGGCTTTGATTGTTTTTTTTTAAATGAGTTACTGGAAAGGAGAGACCAGAGAGGCAGGGGAATAATAAAAAGGACATGCTTTAATGTTGTCATTGCTAAATGAAGTATTTGCCAAACATAAATATTCACCCGGGCTCTGGGACTCACCCTTGATGAAGCAAATACATTGAGCCATACTCAAGCCATTGATTGCAGGCATTTGCTGAGGCCATTTGCCATAAATTAACTTTCTGTGCTATGCTACAATAAACTCAGTATAACTTTCCCACTCTTTTAAACAAGAAAACAGATTGGATCAAAACTCTGGCAGCAGAATCCACTGCTTCCAAGTAAAATGATGAAACTACTGGGAATTTAGAAGGAACTGACTTCTGCACTGCCCTTTTATTCTGCTGGTGATGTGTAAGTGCACTTACATCTTTTCATTCCTGTCTCTAGCCCTCTGTCTCCTTCTTGATTAATAATTGTAGTATACCACTATGTGCTGCCCACGTGGCATCTGGTTCAGGTGTTTGTCGCTTCAGGGGCTGGCTGTATCTGGATACGACATAAAATGCCAGTCTGATGTCTTTTATCCTGGTCAGTGACTCTTCATGGTCTAAAAGTGAAGTGAGTTGAATTATAGGTTTTATTTGTTATTGCTGGAAATGTGCTGAATATCTCGGTAAAACATTCCTAATAGAGAACAAAGGCTTTTTACTGACCTGTAGGTCACCAGAGTAATTCACAGTCAAAACCACTGGTCCACTGCAGAAGCTGAGTCCCCAGATCACAATTTGTTATCAAGGAGCACAGCACAAAAAGGAGGCTAATTTATAAAACTTGCACAAAACATCAGCACTTCTTGGTTCTCCAGTTCATGTGAACTTTCCCCCTTGTTTAGATTCACATGGGTCATCCCTGTGTGTTAAGATCAAAATGAAACAGTTGATTTTCTCTTGGTTCCTAAGAGAAAAATAATTCTTTGTTTGCTTCATTTCTTATCAAATCATTTCATGAGCTCCATGTTTATTGTTGCAAAACATGCAGAAGCCCCCAGCTCTGGAGGTTTGAGAATATTCATGCAATTGTTGACACACCATAAATATGTGGATATAATTTATGTGTATAGAATATCTACATCCTGATGAAAATTCTCACCATTCATTTCTGTTTGTCTACCCTGCTGGCAGGAAATCACTTAGCCTAACATAGAGTACCTCATGCCATCTCTGTATAATCCTTACCTCTCTCACATTTGTGTAGTGAGAAGTCATTCTTGTCCAGAGGCACTCTGAGATTCTGGAAGTAAAGCCAGACTTTGCTCTTATGTATGCAGTCTTGCTCTTGGAGAAAAATGGAACTATGTTCACTGCACTAATGATGTAATTACAGGGTCTCTCTTCCAGGAGTAGAAGGAAGATATTAGTTATCATAATGTGCATGAACTTGGACTTCAATGCAAAATTTATAAAGAAGATACAAATGGATCATTTCTACTAAATAAGGTAGGTCTTGGTGAATAATAGAATGCAAAAAATATGCTCAATAAATGTAACCTTTAAACTCAGGGAAGTGCTCTTCTTTTTTTTTTTTTTTCCTTGAGGGGACTGTTTGAAGCCTTTTGCTATAATTTGCTGATTTTAAGTATTTGAAATGTAGTTATGGACATTTGTTCTCTTGTTTAGGGGTAGTGGCAAACCACATACTGTTGTTTCCACTTCCTGACTATATTATCAGAATTCTTGTAATCAGTGAGATGCCTTTGGAATGCTACTGGGAACTTTAACCTATCCTCCTGCATAACAGAAGAAAATAGAGGCTTTGAAAAAATTGTCAACCGCTTTGTCAGTCCTGAGTGGCCAGGCCTTTCCTGAAAGCATTGGACATAGAACATTTTATTTCCTTTCCGATATATTGGTTTCACACAGAACTTAAAATTTACCTTGTCATCATATTTGCACAAAAACATTACATAAGCAAGTACGGTCCTAATTGAGATAGATCTTTTTCTACCTTTTAAATTAGTTCTATAAAGGTCTTTAAAGGGGTTTACAAACTTAGATTATGCAGTGTCCCAAATGCATAAAATCTATTGCTTGTCTTTTATTCATATGCATGCTTAAGATTACTTGTCTTTGTGTGCATATGAGAATAGGTATTGATTCCTTGACAGACCATGTTAAGCAAACAAAAACCCAAAGGAAATAAGTTTTTGAGTCCTTGTGACAGATTTTGCTGTGTGTGCTGTGTTTAGAGATGAATGATTTGAGATGAAATGGAGGAACCTCAAAGAATTAGTGAGATATAAGTTTGTGCCAAGGTGAAAAAGTTCAGGTATCTTTCTAGGTTTGTCCTGGAAGCAAACATTCTGAGCCTGAATAACTGAACAACTAATTTTCCAGTTTAAAATGGGTATGTTCAAATCTTCCTACTTTTGGGATACATATACATCAGCCCCATTCTTCAAAATTTTGCTTCTTTTTTTTTCTCTACATTTCTTCCTGCCCTTGGAGGTGTAAGATGTGATGAAATATGATTTCACAGGAAGAACATGCACAGTCACCATACACAGGTCATGCTACCATAATGGTAGGTTCAAAACAACTTTCAGGATTGGAAATTACCAAAGTTAAGGATTTTCTGTGTTATGAAGGCTGACTTTTTTTAACCTCAATAATGCTATTTTAGTAGAGTCCTCCTTACTTCAGATGTGTTTTTAAGCTCCTTAGAACAGCAATCAATTCTCTTCCCTCATTCTGTTTTTGTCCTACACAATCATACTGACAGCTACAACCATCAACTGAAATAAGCTTGTCAGGCTGATGGCTCCAGAGCCTGGTACCAGAACAAAGGTGCTGCAGTGTCAGACCATTGTTCCCTGTGTGAACAAGCACCCAAAAGGGGAAGGAAGCAGTCTCCATGTTGTGGAGATCGGTGGGTGACTTAGATTAGTGAGCCTCAGGGCTCTTTTCTTCTGATCCAAGGTGAGGAAGAACATGTCACCTGCCCTACGCATTTTCTCTAGATAATAGCTCCACTATCCCTTGTGCTTCTGGGTTGCCTGAGTCCTTTTTATTCTCCACCTTAGAATGATTTGGGTTGGAAGGACACTTAAAGATCATCTAGTTCCAAACCCCTGCTATGGGCAGGGATACCTTCTTCCACACTAGACCAGGGGAAGGTGCTTAAAACTCCATTCAACCTGGCCTTCAGCACTTTCAGGGATGGGGCATGCACAACTTCTCTGAGCAACCTGTTCCAATGCTTCACCAACTTCACAGGAAAGAATTTATTCCTAATGTCTTATCTAAACTTACCCTCTTTTGGTTTAAATCCATTCCACCTTGTCCTGTGGTGCTCTTGTAAAAAGTCCCTCTCCAGCTCTCTTGTAGCCCCTTTTAGGTGTTGGAATATGCTCTAAGGTCTCCCTTGAGCCTTCCCATCTCCAGGCTGAACAACCCCAGCTCTCTCAGCCTGTCTTCATAGGAGAGGTGCTCCAGCCCTCTCATCACCTTTGTGGCTTCCTCTGGTCTCACTTCAACAGGTCCCCATGTCTGTCTTACATTGGGGGCCCCAGAGCTGAATGCAGCACTCCAGGTGGAGTCTCATGAGAGTGAAGTAGAAGGTGAAAATCACCTCCTTTGACTTGCTGGTCACGTTTCCTTTGGTGTACCTCAGGATACATTTGGCCTAGCTGTGTGCAGGGGGCCCATTTTCAGCTCTCAGGTGGATGGTTTTCACTGCTTAATACCTTTCTTTTTAATCTTGCCTTGCTCCTACGAGTCTGGAGGTTTCACTTCTGACAATCCATGTGTTGTTCCCCATGCCCTTCACCAAGTCCCTCCCAGTTCTCTCCACTCCTTCCTCTTGTAAGATGTGTCCCTTCCTTGCTACTTCCATGTAACACACTAACCATGTTTCTGATTCCCAATTCTCTTGTCAACCTCCTTCTCTGTTCTTATTTCATTTTCTCCGCTAGGGAGATCTCTCAAGTATGAACAGCGGTCCTGTGTGTGATAAGTATTTATTCATCTACCACCTTACATGGCTGGGCCTGAGTTTAGTGAACTTGAAGGTGATCAAAATGAGAGACAAAACTTGAATAAATTATATAAAGCTATTTGCTGCTAGTGACAAGCTTGCTTGTTTGTTTGTTTATGTCCCTCAGAGTATTTCTCCAACTGTATCATTTTCAGAGATAAATTTTATGTGGAGGCTGTTCTCGCTGCCCCCACTTGTCTTGTCAATAGTTTTGTATCCCCGCTCAAGATGGGATGTCTGGCAAATAACCTTCCCCGAAGGGTCTTTTCATTTCTGCTGAAAAAGCTGGAGCTGGAATTAGAGCCAACGTAGCTGTCAAGGCAATGCTGCACCCAAGTTAACAGTGACCTATTAGGTAATGTAGCTATAATGCTATTTTTTTTCTCTATGTGGCATTGCAGTGAATGCATAGTCTCAGCTACAATGTTTTGCAGTGCGGACCATGAAAATTTTCTTCACCATTACTTAGCTTTAGGGTGAGTGCAGTAGCTGTGTACTGAATGTCCAGTATTAACAAGTAATTTATAGCCCAGGTGAATCACCAACAAAACCTCGCACATCTTAGGTGCCAACTGTGTGACAGAGACAAATATAGCCAAAATCTCCAGGGCCTTCTTACTTCCTACCTGCCAACTTCATAATGTGGAGACCTTATCACACATAGTATGACAATGTATGTCTTTCCCCTGAGCTTCCTTCCAGGCATTGGGACTTTGGTCATCCTTTTGCCCAGGAGACTTTATAAGCTTGACACCTTCATTGAAAGCAGAGCATATGGAAACGAACTGCAATGCAGCATGTGGTATGAAAATGATTTAAAATTCTGTCATTATCACAGTTTAGCATTGTGGTCAGAGCTTTCCCTTAATTACTCCCTAGGGGGGAAAAACTGCTGATACTAACCAGACTGAGGCCATCTACTAAACCCAAAGCCCTTTTTTAATTCTGAAAATTAAATATTTATTGTTCATAGGAGCATTTTGTCAAGAACAAAAAAAAAAAAAAGAGAGAGAAATATAAAGAATCAAGTTTGTGGGGTTTAACTCATCGCTTCATGGGTGTGGGTTGGCAGACATAGATGTGCATTGCTTCAAGAGGCCAGACTCCCTGTTGGCAAAAGCAGTCGGAGGTCTGACTCCAGACAGGTTTAGAGGGTAAATTTTAGTTATGTATATTACAAAACTGCATGGTTCTGCAAGTCAAATTTCAGGACCCCAGCAGCAGTAATTTGAATGCTCATCTATACCCTCTCACTTTAAAGAAACTGTAATTTTTTAAACCTCAACTGCAGAGGACATTTCATGTGAACTCCGTAGACTTCAGAGCATTAAATTCTCTCTGAATGTCTTTGTGATAACTTAGGCCAGCGTGTTCTAGCCTTGATTTTAACCTCCGCTTTCATGTCTCTTCCTATATGATGATAAAACTTTTTCCTGACTTTTCCATCCTGCTCTGTACATATCTTCCATTTCCCTATAATGCTACATACTCTTTTCCTCCATCTTCTTTAAATAGTAGTGCAATGAATAACCATCTTAACAAGGTGCATGTACTTTCCAAGAGAGAGCTGTCCTGTGGTCATTAGCACTTATTCTAGCAGATGACATTCCAGCAGTGATGAGATATTGGTATTACTCTTAATCTTCCTTCTAATTGGGTGGACAATTTTGAGCAAGTCTCGTCTGCCCGCATCTATTTCCGGTGAAAGGGAAATTATAGTTGGCAGTGGTAACTTGACTGAGGGGTGATTTGTCATACAGGGCAGGAAGGCCCAACTACAAGAAGGGGTTAAACTGGCTGAAAGCAAGAATGTCAGAGGCAGAACAGATTCCTTGCAAGGGTGGAAAATTCCCCTTGGTCATGAGAGAAGAAATAGCCTCAGCATTGTCTTGTGGCCATCCTGGGTTGCGAGTGCTCAGGGGCCACCTTTGGGTGGTAAAGCCAGGGTTGGGATGAGGTGCCCAATGCACTAGCTCTCAGGATTGGTGCTGGTGCAAGGGTATATACGGAATCTGCTTGTAACACATCAGACTCCACATTAGAACTGCGCAGTGTGGTAGGAGTCTTCCCAATTAATTGCTTATTACTTTTTTCTTTTATATTTAAGTACAAATGTGTTTTTAATTTACCTTGAGGGATGCCCTAAAAATTTCTTAACACTCTTCTAGTCTGTGTCTCTTCCATGTTTAGTGTTTCTTTTTAAGTATGAAGGACTTTCTTACCATATGATTTTGATATGGTTTTACACAAGGAAAACATTAACTTTTCTGGGGCTTAGTGCGGATGGTAAAGGACAACTGAGCAAAACAGACTGAAGTAAGATTCACAAGATGAGTTCAGATTTTTGCAAGTTAAAATGAACTCTCAGTTCAACTGGCAACTTTTTTCTGGAATTCAAATGTTTCTGCAAATCTTTTTAAGCGATGTAATGCTTAGCAAGCCCTTGCATGGAGAACAGACTTGTCTCCTGTCCCTGTAGACTTTGCCTATGCATCTGTTTTTGGTTTTAGCTTTGTTGTCTGAATAACAAGTCCTATGTAGATATACCAGTTTTTTTCAAATTTAGAAAGATTACCGTTTGGGGATTAACAAAAGTGTAGGAAGGGTCAGGCAAAGTGAAATTCTCAGAGGCTTTGAAGAACTAGTGCAAAAGGGAACGGGTGCAATGAAAGTGGGAATGAAAGCTTTGCCTTCACAAGAGTCTAGAATTTATGCAGCTATAGTCACCTATTGCAAGATGCAATCCTAAGGAAGATAAAGGTATAAATAATTTTTATTTTATGTTGTTAGGCTGTTTCTTAAAAGCCTTCCTTCAGGGTTTACCTTGAGGTAAGAGATATAAAAAAGTACATTGTTCATATCAAGGCCTTTCTGTAAAAAGGCAATATTGTTTTAACTAACCCCAGACTTACTGATCCTGACACTTCCAACAACCAGAGCTTGTGTGCTGGACTTAATAGGCCTTTTTGGAAGTATAGATAGGAAAGCTAAGCTTAATTGCTTCATTTAATTTTCATAAAGCTTGGTAATTTTCAGTGAGTGTCTTTATGCCAGCTCTCAAGCCAATTTTTAATTATTTAGCAAAACATTTAAGCACACACTTTGATCCTTGCTATTCATCAAAGCACTTTAGAACCTGCTTATGTACCACTTAAACAGGTTGAAAGAGATGCTTAAGAGTCTACTGAATAGGAAAAGTTCATAAAGTCAGGACCTTAAGAGGGAGCTGCTTTAATACAGTGATCAGAAATACGGGTACGAAAAAGCGTCCACCTCTGTCAGCATTGTGAAGACCTGAGAGCAGAGTTGATTACAAAGCAATGTAAATGCCCCCTCCAACTCCCTCTATGCTTTCCGCAGATTTCACACTCAGTCTTCAGCTGGTTTTGCTCACAAATTGATTTTTGTGTGTGTGTCTGTGTAATTTCAGTGTCACCAGCCTGGTGTGCCTGACACTGCAGTCTTTTTCAGAAGCAATAAGCCATGCAGTCTGATGTAGAAACAAGTCTCCATGGAGCTAATCGGCTTTGGTTTTTTGCTCTGAGCACTTGCTGTTTTTTTTCCCTTGCAGTGATATTGGAGCACTGGGTTAACTCTAACAGAACTACTGATTGACAAACTAATGTCATGAAGTTGTCTTATAAGCTATACTATGGGAGTAACCTAAATCTTACTGTGTCAGAGGGCAAAAGATAAACAAGCTCAGTTGGGGTTAGAATAATTTTTAAATTAATCATACTTTAGCTTTTCAGTGTTTAAACAGTAATTGATTTTAGGAATTCTGGACCAGGGACTTGGCTGTGGGCACATCTCTGCTTTTGTGTTACACTGTTAATTGTCAGCTCAGGCCTAATTTTTTTATGCTGCCCTGGAATACACTGTGTGTTTTTATCAATTCATCTAGGTGGTTGCAGCAAGTCAAAATAAGCCAGGCTAAGGTGATATACTGAACTTACCTGTGCACATTTTCTGTATGCAATCCATGTAGCCAAAGCATATCTTCAGAGAGCAGCACAAAACAAAACCACACATGCTTGTTGCTCTGTCTTCATTTTTTTTTGTTCTTGTGATTTCCTTTGGAGAACCAGGATGTTGTCTCTGCATAATACCTTGAAAATTCCAGAGAAATGAAGAACCTTTATCACCCCAAATCCCAAAACTGGATTGAGAAAATTCATTTCACTAAGCAAGCCAAGAGGTCAATGGGCTTTTGAGCATGTGTAGTGCATCACATATGTTCAGGCAGGAGTTGTGGGGTATTTTACGAAGAGACTCAGATATTTTAAAGCACACTGGACTGTCCAGACAGACCTGATGAAGAATGAATGATGAAACTTAACTCTCAACAGCTTTGTTCACAATAGGAGCAAAATACATCAAAATCAAAAAAATAGGGGGAAAAAAAGAGAGAGGAAAATAAAAAGATAGGTTTCCAGGATAACAAAGGAGACCTGGCAGTCTATTAGTGGGACAACTACACCGGCTGACAGGCTGATAGACTGCTCCACAATCCCCAGCACACCTGTGTATGTGGAGCCACCTGTCACAGGAGTGAAAAATATATCCTGAGTTACAGAACTGCGAACTCAGCAACACTTTTGCAAGGGATCAGAGGAGTGAAATGGCCCTCATGCTAAGGTTTTCTTGCCAGAAGGTTTTTCACTGAAGGAAAAAAAAACCACAAACAATTCACTAAGAAAGTAATTTTGTCATTTTTTACAGTATTAGGAGCACTAGAAAATATATTACCACAGTAATGAAAAATGTCCACACCTAAATTATTATATATAGACTATGTAAGTTGATTGAGTCAGGTAAAAATACTCTCTTATACACTGCTTTTCATCGAAAAAAATGGATCAGGAAAATGAAGGGTGAGCTGGAGAGTGGAGGGAACACAGGACAGGAAAATCAAGGCTTGCAGAGGGACCAAGGAGGAATCATTCCATATCCGGTAGTCACTGTGGATGGCAAATGCTTCCTAGCTCTCAAACTAATGCTACAAGTGTGATATGCTACAGAAGAGATCAAGGCCATGATCAAGGGCTTGAATCTACATGGGAAATCTACTGGGTAAAATTCTGAGATGATTTTAGGGAAACTGAGGGTACTCCAATGGATGTGAAAACAGTCCATATTCATAGAATTGTGGGACGGTTTGGGTTGGAATGGGCCTCAAAGACTATCTAGTTCCAACCCCCTCTAGAGTGGGCAGGGATACTTCATCCAAGTAATCTGATTGCGGGGAAAATTCTTACATAAACCGATTTCTGCCTATTTCCTGAGCTTATGAATGCCACTGTTTGCCTAAAAGAATTTTGTGTGACTGGCGAGCCAGTTTACACAGCCCAGTGTTTTCTGTCTGAATGTGTCACGTTCCAGTGCTCCAGTGGGAAGTGAAATAAAAACACCAGAAACTGGTTGTGGAAGGGGGTTTTTCCTGGCAATTGGTAGAAAGTTCAAACATCATTGCTGGTAAAAATGATGCAAACAAAAGGTGATTGAGTCTCCTCTCAGAGGCACTTGAGTTATCAGCACATCAGGTACCAAGGACTCAAATTATAAGTTTAATTTCTTATTGCTGGGATTTTGTAAACAGTCCCTTCCATAAATCTAGAAAGCTCACATCTTCAAATGGCATTGATCCCTTCTCCTGATGACTCTTAGTCATTTTGTCACTCCCCATATGATTAGAAGTTTCCTGTGTTCATTTGCCTCTAGCATAGTCTAGTTATTATTATCTTTTGGTTTTCTCTGTGCTGCTGTTTTCATATTTACCCCTACAGTATATTATTAAGGAATAAGCATATAAGATGTCAGCCTTTGGATAAATCATGTAATTTCATATTAGATCTTTTGTTTGATGACTGTTCCCACAACCAGGCATTATGCATTTTCTTTACCTGCTCTAGTGTAAATTTACTTTTGTAACCATAGTTGTCCCGCGCAAATGTTCCCAAAGAAGTCAATGTCTTATTTCACACACTCACTGTGTGAAATACTTTTGTTATTATAAATATTTTGCTTTACAGAAATATCCTAAACCCACATTAATTTTCTCCCAGCTGTAGTGCTGTAGTAAATGATGGGCATTTCCTTGAAGCCTCGAGCTGATAAGCATAGTCCCAGATTTATATCTTGAAGTATTTACAAAGTACATTTACATTTATTCATCTTTGAATGGGTACATTTGTATTTTGGGCTGTTCAGTACTACTCCTTCACTCTTTTGGTTGTGTTGTGTGGTGGAAAGGAAAGGTTTTGTGACCTTGTTCCTTTTCTACTGATGTTTCACAGAAGGGACTTCTCCCATATCTCTGGATGCAAGACATGGAAGCTACGTACTGTAATGAGAAAGACACAGGAATGGGGCACATTTTATTGTTTAATGTTTTGTTTATTGAAAAGTACCAATCTGGTCTAAGTTAAGCTGCTTATGAACTCAAATATACTTTGATTCCATATCCAATATGCACCCTGAAAAAAAATAATTTAAAGAACTGGAATGCTTAATTGAAAAAAAAATCCTTATATCTCTATTTTGATTTTAAATATACTTTTTTTTTTTTTTTTGAAAGAGGAATGCTTCCCTTACTCAGAAACATAATGGGGTGATTTGAAAATTTTGACATAACCTCAAATGTTTGTTTAACAATGCTCTCATTTTCACAAGAAAACCACACATTTTTTCCTTTTGGGTAACCTGAAACCAAACTCAACCAGCAAGTGGAAAACAATGGTATTTGTACAGCTTTAGTTGATATTAAACTGCTCCTATTTCTTGCGGTGATAGCTGTGCAGAAGGTTCATAGAAATCTCACCCTTGTGCCATATGTTTCTTTTTGTAACTCATTCTTTGCTAAGTAGAAATAAATTTCATTCTTTCTTAGAAATTTCCCGATTGGTAACTTTCCATGGAAACCCAAACATTTGTCGGAAACTGTGGAACCACTGAATATAAAATGTCTCCTTCAACTCCTCTTCATTTTTAATCAACTCCAGCTAGAGCTAAGGCTGCTTTCTGCAGGAGCAGCGCTTACGTTGCTGCGGTTGCTGAATATTCTAGGACATTACACTTAATTGGAAAGTCTCGCTCGGCACTGAGATGTAAGCCGTGACCAGCTGCAAGATTTTTTTTTTCCCCCTATTATTTATTTATTTGTTTCTTTGCTGTTTAGGTGCAAAATGGAGAACGTTCTCATATTTATGAATTCAAAACGGAAGTATCTTGATAGTTGTAAAGAATAAAAAGTGTGTGGTAAATGTTTGTGTCTGGAACAAAGCAAAACTCGTTTCGGTTCTCATCTGTAACGCTGATTTCCAGTGTGACTTTGGTCAGCTCAGTAAATCATTCTGAGCTTAGTTCCAGTCAGCTGTAATGCCGAGAGAATAGTGTTTCTTTTCTTCCACCTGTTCTGTAATTTATTACAAACTCTTTGAGGCAGCAACTGATTTTTCTTGTATGCACTTTTCTTGTATGTCACTATGTGACACTTAGCCCAACTTTGTGGAAATAACTAATTTTTCAGTTACTGATCATTCTAAGAACTGAAGAAAATTGTATGTGGGTGAAATGAAAAACTTTCACCTGTCTAGTGCATTAACAAGGTAAAAAGAGTAAATTTTGGTTGAATGCATTACAAACCTTTTTTCTACAAATTCAAAATTTATGTTCGAATAAACTGTAAGAAAATATAAGTGTAAACAACAGTTTAATTAAATATAGATTTTATTATTCTACTGAAAGCTAAGTTCTTATTAAAATTAGGACAAAATTTTCTGATTAGAGGGATATTTTCAGGGGTTTTTTTTCTGGCATGAACGTCTGAAACATTAGCATTATAGTTCTCCTATAACAACATTTTTCAGAGCATGGTTTTGGCTCCAAAATTTGATCCAGCTGTCTTCAGCATGGTAAGAACCTGGGTTTTGTTAAGGAAACTGAAGGTGTTCTATAGCAGTATGAGGTATTCACCTCACTGCTTTTTAAAGTCAGCCCTTCCCTGTACAGATGTAATGAGGACTCAGAGTCTGACCTGCTGATGAGGTAAGGGAGTTCAGAAGCCATTTCTTCAGCCTTTTGGAAAATTGCCCTTAAATTTGCTGACGATTTCCTGTGTGTATACGTGTGCATGTCCTGACATGGCTCAAATGCTGAAGTAATAAGGAAGTATTGACTTCCAGCAAGAGATCTGCTTCACTGAGTAAGTGTTGGTCAATGGATTGATGCAGTATTAACAAGCATCTGACTCCCTGTCAGGGGAGAACCGTCTGCTGGCAGTGACTTCTCACTGCAAACTAGCAGGCATTTCACTGCAGAAATGTCTTTGGGGTAAAGTAAGGGAGCATACATTGTTGCAGATAGGTAAAACTTTGCAAGGTTTTACCTATCTGCAACACCATATGATTATTGGATATCAGGAGGACTTCTGACTTCTGTTCAATTGTTTAAAAGACATTTTTAAAAATAAATCCGTTTTAACACTTTAATTAATTTTGGTGGATTTTATGCGTGCTCAGATTTGTATATGTTGACTTTTGACCCATTAATGTATTCCTTTAAGTCTGAAATGCAACAAATTAGTTGTAGTATTAAAACCAAAACTATTCAAGAGATGGAAAAGCTAGTATTGCAGTCGTAATGTTATCTTCACTGCGCTGCACAAGTCAGTGTGGCCCCCGTTCAGCCAAAGGCATGATCAAAACACTCAAAGAGTGAACACAAGCTCCAATTAAAGTCAAGGGAGCCCAGCTCCAGCTGCTCTGAATCAGTATAATTCCAAAAAAAAAAAAAAGAAAGAAAAAAAGGAAATTGGCATTGTGTCAGTTTATACATGTTGACCCTACAGGCTTGGCTCAGTTAAAACCTCCATTAAAATATGGATGTGGATGCTTTCAGAGAATGGCCCTGCAGCATACTTGGCAAGCAAATAGATAAATAATACCCTGATACAGAAATACTTCTTGGACATGTGCTTAAATCCTGTTGCTAATGAATCCAATGGTAGGTTTACATCCACAGGAGGCAATCTCTGGGCCCCTACATTCACTTCTGAGCATGGATCATGGTTTTATTGAACTTAGACTTTGTTACTGTTTTGAGGGAGATGTGTTTCAAAGTGTGGATTCTCTCTATGCATAGATATTCCTTGCTCTGAGATGGCATTTCATGGCCTCGTGTGACTCCTCCAGTGCATCTGTTAATGGTTGCTGACGTACTGCAGCCTCACACACTTAACTGCTAATGATACTGTTCAGGGTTTATACGCAGACACACATTAGAGGGCAGAGCCTGGCTTCTGATGTGTCAAAAGGACCCCCAAACCTCTTCAGAAACAGTTCAGTGGTGAAGTCACAAGTTAGAATGGTTTATCATCATCAACAGACAGAACTAATAGCTTTTGTCATGAGAAATGTTAAGATTAAATAAGAGTGTAGAGGAGGAAATCTTTTATTGTTGGGATTACTTGTATGCAAAGTAAGTGTGTTAAATAGCATTTCTTTTCACGTGGTTTGCCATCCCGCAATACCTAAAAGACTTGTTAACGTCAGTGGTCTGGAGTCTGCAGGAATTGGTACAGTTGGAAGGGAATGCACATCTTGCTAAAACACAGCATGATCTAAACTTCTTCAGGTTGTTTAAAAAACACGGCTCTGATGACATGCAGTCAGTAAAGATTTCAGTTCACCCCCTGTAGAAACAGGGTGTGTTAGATCATCAGTTCTGGAGCAATCTGAACTGGGTCATTGCATTTCTCAAACCCTTCAGAGTTCTTCTTACTTTTTCATGGGAAAAATCCCATTTCAGCTGTGTATGGGATTTTTCAGGCTCATTTTTGTTCTGTCACATTATGTCTTGTGTTTTCATTTGCCATGGACAAGGTTGTATAGCTGTGACATGTATAAATTGCTTATTATGTGGGTACGATACGAGAGAAAAACCTGAGAAGAAATAGATCAATTGTAATCCTGTGACTGCATCATTTATCTTTTGCTATTGACTTTACCTTTTTGGGTTTTATTTCAATATTTCCTGTTCAACTTTCAGGATCAGCCAGTCTCATAATATACATCATTAAAATTTACCTTCTAGGACTTACATGTATATTCATATGTATATATCCTTTGTTTAAAAGCTCCTAAAGTACAGCCGAGCTGTTTGGCATGTGCTCCATAGAGTTTGCAATGTGGCATAGCACAGAGACTGTGGTTAGACTGACCATTTGTCAGCAGTGCAGCACACCACAACACACTCAAATGAATGAGCTGTTCAGGAGACAACAGCCTGAATTCTCTTTGTTTTTGTTCCTTCTCCTATGCTGGTGTCTGGCTCAAGCATGCCCACACTGTAGCTCCAGCAGAAGTTCTACAGTGTGCTGTGGGATCCAGTTTGGCTCCCCTCTATGAAGGGAGAGGTCTGTGGAAAGACTAGGAGAAGTGACTGGTGTTTTTTTCGTCTTCAGCTGAAATATCCCATGACTTTGCTGTGATGTATGGGCAGCCAGGAGAATTTAACTCCTGTCAGCACCTTGGAGAAAATCCTGCTGGACCCTTTTTTTCTTTTTCAAATTGAGCACACATTTTTTGGTGTTTTTTTGATGGTTGGAGGTTTTTTTTACATCTATTTAAGGCCTTATTGTTTTTTTGTTTGTACTTGAACCTCTTACCAGTACAATAGATGGGTCTGTGGACAAAAGCCAAGTATATTTTCAACCTGTCCATTTGCCAAAATGTGAAGGAGGAAGGAAGAGTAGTGGTGCTTGGACAATGATTATTCTAGACTCAGAAACATAAATCTGTGTGTCAAACTGGTGCTGACGTTTCCTTCTAGTAATGGTTGTCAGATCAAGAGGAACTCTATTAATACTTTGTGTCCTCGTAGGTGAAGAGGTTTTTTTGACTCTGCAGAATAAAAAGTTGGCTTAAAAGGCTTAATCTATACTGTGTTGAGTCCTAAGTAATGAATTTGCCCATGGAAAGCAATGAAATGTTTTGCCATGTGGCCTCTTTCTGCCTTATGCTCCTACACTGGCATTCTCCAGAAACCTCTATGACTTCTGACACATCCCCTGGTGCAACTTCTGTGGTTAAAGGGATGTGGATTCGTTTGGGAACATATAAGCAGGTTCCAAAGTCATGCTGGCTTCAGAGCAGAAATGTTGTTGCTGGATGCAGGTTCTTGTTATCTTCATTAATAAGAGAAATAAACAATGGGTTCAAAAATTTGAGATGCCAAGTGAAAATGCCTGAAACCAGGATAAAACAAAAGCAGCACACATCATGAGAGAGAGAGGAGTTTGACACAGTTCCGGGAAAAAAAAATCCACACAGTTGCATCTTGTAGCAGAACATTTATGAACAATCTTGCTGTTATTATTTTTTCCATGGTATGCCTCTGCAATTACTTTTTTCCTTACACTCAAAAAAAGCCAAAAGAATGTCTTTGTTGCAAATCCTCTTTATTAGTGCCTGCCAAATTCTCCCTTTAAACTTTAGTTCATAGAGCAACTATGATTCTTGCCACAAGCAGAGAAAAGTCCTCCAGGTTTATTTTGTTGTGAAACAGTTGAAATAGAAGTTGGGCCCTGTGGTGGGTCCTTGTCACTTACCACAGGCCACATCCATCTGTGCTCAACGCATCCTCTGAACAAGTACACCCAGGTGTTCCAACTGTACATGCCCAGGACTAGTTTCCAGGCATAAATATCAAAAGCAAAGGGAATAAACAGAGTGAATTTTACATATAAAGTGGTATTGTCAGTGCATCTTTTTAGAGTAAAAGGCATATAAAGTTAATGAGGATAAAGTTAAAGTGATTCTGCCAGATAATTTAAGTGCAAATTGGATTTACTTGAAGGCTATGTAGAGAATGACTGTGAATTTTGTATTTAAGTATGTTTAGGTTCTTTGAAACTTTGCCATTGAAGTCACAGCTACTCTTAATTTTGATGCTCTGTCGGGACAGAATAGCCAGCAGAGGGAGCAAAGGCTTTTTAACAATGAGCTGTTGGCAAGAACTATGTGTGATCCCCCCCTGTAGGGGGATCAGGAAGGAAGCAAACTTTCTCTGTGGTACTTTCTCTCCCTCAGAAACGAAAGAAGAGGTGAGAGAGAAAGGGTTTGCAGACTTAGAAAAAAAAATAGAGTTGTGTGTTATTTTCAAACTTGAAGTTAAAGCAGACTATGTTCAAAAAAATTGGAAATCCAGCACCATAAATAAAATGTTCCCTCACTGGCGAAAAAACCCCAAAAACCAAACCTAAAAAACCACCTGCTCAAAGCCTACACAACATTTAAGAACCAGAGTTACTATATTTTTTTTCTATTTGTCCATGTTTTCAATGCCAAAACCATTTTCACCTAATGGCTGTGGATCATGATGAAATGTATCCTGTGGTTTTGGCCACTTACACAAAGTTCTGTCACAGAGGGCTCTGTAATGACAATTTGCTGTTAATTGCTATCTAAAAGGGCCAATCATTGTAATTTCAACACAGTCTTATTCACAGATGACCATCAGTTACCTTGGCCAATCCTGAACACTTTGGGAAAAATACCAAATTAAAAAATGATGGAGAAAATACGGGGGGTTTTGATGCCACTTCTCCTCCGCCTTTTTTTTTTTGACTCTTCCACCTGAAGTCCTCCAGGTTAGCATGTAGATGATGAAGGTCCTGTAGATTAAGATGACAACAATTTCAGATCTGGCTAGTCCCTGCCCTAAGTCTGCCTCTTCGTCTCTGGAACAGCTGCAGATTTTTGTGCTGAGAGACTGGACCAAAGACATTGAAGAGTGCATTTGGTATGCTTTCAAAGGGCTAGGCACACTCATCCCCAGCCCAGAGAGCTGGGGAGGAGGGAAGGGGCAGAAACATCTCATAAGAGAGGGCCTGCTGACGTGAGTCGGGATTTAATGAGCTGACCACCTGCTCTCGAAATCCTCATCTGCGAGATATTTGAGCCTATGAATTCAGACATGATACTTACAGGCTTTTCAGCTAATCTTGTTGTCTGACAGCACAGTCAAAAAGAATGTGACCTAAGAATAGAGAAGATACCTACTCCATATCCTGGCAGAGCATGTTAATAGACATTTTAACATCAGCAGTGCCTGCTCAGCAGTCTGTAGGTTAGGAGGCACGTCAGGTTACTTCTCAGCTCTAATATTTATTCTGTTTTGTGAACTCCTCAGTTTCAGGTTTTGGATTCACTTCAATCCTCAGTCTTAGCTGGTAATATGCAGTGTAAGGGAGGAGAGGGAGGTGTGTGTACCACAACAACATCTGCAGAATTGTGCATGCAAGCACAAGACTAACTTTTGGAAACAGAGAAAGAGCCATCAAAAATTGTTTCCCACTGCTCTGTTTTGACCTTTCTATACCTGCCTTGCTCTAAATGTGCCAAAAGTGAATGGCTCTGCATCCAAGGTAACTGTATGGCACAGGCCCCCCCTCTGCCCTGTTATCAGCAGTACTTGTGGTACTGTCATCTTTGCACAACATACTCCCAATTCAAATAAGAGAAACTCCAGCTTAAATCAAGTGGCTGTTGTACTTATGGAGCAATGCACCAATTAAGCCTTGCTGAAGAAGATTCCTAGACTGCCTTGTCCCAACAGGAGTGGTGTTGCTTCATGCTTGCAGAGGGCTTCCCCTGAGGGCCTGCTGCTTACTGTTCTCTTGGTAGAACCCATTGCTATGGAAAGCCTGACTCCATCTGCTCCTTTCTTCTGCAGACTATGTTTTAAGGTCAGGAGAAATGTGAAGTCTTTGTAAGGATGGCTGGAATGCAGCATTCAGAGAAAGATTTGTGGTTTTTTCCCCACAGTGTGCCTCTGCAGAGAACGTTAGGCATAATTTCCCTTGTTCAGGAACGTTAGTCCTTGTTATTTTTCTTCTCACTCAAACTTAACAAATTGAGCTGGAAATGTATCCATTTTCTGATTGAATGGGAACATTAGCAGTATGATTTCCTTCCAGAGGCTGATGGCTTTGATCCATTCTGGAGTTCTGAATGTTGCACTGTCAGCAAGCTTTCTTTGTCTATGATTTCTGACTATCTTTTGCATTTGCATTTTCACCTGTTGTTGTGTTGTTCTCAGTTCAAGAGCACACGAATACGGGTGTACCACTAATATGTAACTTTGTCTATTTCTTGTAAGTTAGGAACACAAAGCAATCTGAGAACAAAAGAGGAAGAGATCTCTAAGGTGAGTGATGAAAAGAAGTTGCCTTTTCAGCTGCCCCCAGACACCTTCTATGACTATGAGCAATCCCATTTAGGTGCCCAAGTAGTGATTTTCAGAGCCTCACAGTCTGTAATCTCTGTAGTCTAACATTACACAGAAACCTCTCAAACTCCATTTTAGAAAGTGGTTCATTATTCTGCCTCTGTTACTATTTAAAAATCTCATAGCTCAGGAGGCTGGACACATTCTTCTAGTCTTCAGTCTAAACTTATTTTGGCAATTTTATATCAATTAGTTCTTGTACAAATGTACTTATTTTGATTAATTCTTTTCATTCCCTACTATCCTTTCTCTTACTCCCTGATATATTTACAGGTAGCAATCATATCCCCCTTAGTGTTTCTCCAATTAGAGTAGGTTAGCCAAGTCTTTAAGTTTTCTTATGTAAAAACAGCGGTTCCTCATTCCTCTGGTTATGGTAGAAGACTTTCACTGAACCTGTTCTGGTAATAGACTCATCTTTCTGAGTTTGTCTGATCAAGGAAGTGTGCAGTATTTCAGGTTTCATTGATTCTCTGTGCAATGAGAGAACAGCTTTTCTGTTGGAAAGCTCTCTCATGATCACATTTCATCTATTTTCTTAAAACCATGATAATATTTGTATCATTTTTGCTTTAGAAATGATCGTTAGAACAGTTCCTACTGCCATGAACTTTTGGTGCAGAACAGTTGCCCTAGGGATATCTAGCTTCTGAATTAAGCAAGTTAGGGACCCTATCACTCAGATATTTTGTTTCCTTAATGATTTCCCTACCATGCCTTCTAAGTGAAGAGCCTCATGGGAGGAAAATCAGGTAAATAAAAGCCATGCCACAGCACATGCACACTAGGGAGCTAAATTAAATCCTGCATTTTTGATTGCTGTGTTTTGCAGACACAACATATTTCTTTCAGGATCATGTAAAGTACTGTAGGCTGAGGTAGTGCTGTGCAAATGTTGGCATGCAGTTGGAACATTTGCTTTACTTGTGAGTGATGAGCCTATTTACAGAATTAGGCGGATCATCCAAATGGATGTCAAGGGGGTCTTTAACACTCACCACCACACCTTTTAAACACCCCTCTCTGATGGATGTCACTCATTTTGTCAGTCCCACTGAAACACTTTGGTACTGAAATCTCAGTTTTACCGTGGTGGGTTTGTGGAGGACTAAACTCTAAACTTTTTGATGGTAGAGAAGGGAAGAAATGCTATGTGGAGAGGAGAAGAAAAAACATTCATTCTGATCAAGAAGAAAGCTGGTGTTTTTTTAAGATTTGCCTTTTCTTGTTTATTACACTCGTTTTAAATGGAAGGTCTTTCAATCTGCTCAAGGGCACCCAGTGGTTAAAGAAGTTTTGGAACTGCCGTGAAGGACTTGGGGGTTCTGGTGGATGAGAGGTTGGACACGAGCTGGCAATGTGCACTGACAGCCCAGAAAGCCAAATGTGTCCTGGGCTGAATCCAAAGCAGTGCGGCCAGATTTGCCACCTGCATCCAGCTCTGGGGTCTCCAGCACAGGAAGAACATTGGCCTGTTGGAAAGAGTCCAGAGGAGGCCATCAAGATTATTAGAGGGATGGAGCACCTCTCCTATGAGCAAAGGCCAAACCATTCTATGATTCTAGGTCAAATCTGCTCATTAATAAGACAAGGCCTTTCAAACACCTTTTTAGCTTTGAGACAAATGTGGAAAAGAGTTAAGTCAAACCCTCCCATTTTCATTTCACTTTGCTAATATGCACCCTAATTGATAGCACAGCAGCCCCTGGGGTAAGCTCCCCAAATTCTGCATGTTGGTTAAGCTCAGCCGATGTCAGTGAAACAGTGGTGATTCATATGAGCTGAGGACATGGCCTCCAGAGTGCAGAGAACCTGGAGAATATCAGGCCAAAAAGTGATTTCTGAAGGATTTTTAGTTAAGCTAATGCCTAAAGCTAATAAAGAAGAGGTTTCCTTATGTGTTTAAGTCCTTTTCCTTCAGACACTCAGTAAGCAGTGTGTGTCTTGACATTGACAGTAATGTGCAAAGATGACAGATGAGTATTTATTGATTCCATTTACTGTATATAGCAGAGTAGACATATTGGCAATACCAGTCCATGAGTTCAGCTGATGTGATCCTGAGAGCAGAAAAACATTTTAATAGAAGTAAAGTATAACTTAAGCTTTATTACAGATGTCAAACTCATTGAAGTGTGACACAAAGAAGTTGTTTTGGGTGTTAAAGTTATATCCACAAAGCATGAAATAAAGCCAGAAACAAAATAAGGCTGTTTTCAGTCTTCTTTCTGATAAACTGATCAGATCAGCTGGAAAACAATTTTGTTTTTTTTTTTCCCTAGGAAAAAGGATACTGAAAGGACTAATGGCCTCTTTTATCAAGCATGTTTAAATTCAGGACATCCATTTGGATAAAATAGATTTAAAATGGTGGCTGGTTATTTCTTTTCTTGGTTGTTGTGTTTGGGTGTCTTTTTTTCTCTTAATAAACAAAGCAAACTTTTTTAATATGTTTCCTTTCCCTGGGATATAGAAAACCTACTGAGTCTTAAAGCAGGGAAAAAGACTTTTAATTTAACCCACAGCTTTACCTGGGGCTAGCCATGAAACTTAGGTCTGGATTGAGATCCCAAGTTTCATGCTTACTTCCAGTGCTTTTCCTACAATTAACAGAAGTTTACAAACTAACAAGTGTTCCACAGTTTATCAAGTTCAGTAAGTATAATGGAAAGAATGGGTTGTATTTTTGCAGAGTCTCTTAGCACATTAGGATGTCTGTCCTGCTTGTTATCACTGGAAAAATTAAGAATGATATTTTGGCAATGAGTTAACTTATCTGGAATGTAAAATGATCTTTTATTCAATTTCAGAGGAAGAAACTAGACTTTATACCAGTAATCTCAAAATACATGTCTGAACTGCTGATCCCAAGGCATGCTGTGATTGTATGAGGTGGTTTAATTGGATATGCGGATCTGAGTTCACTGTTTACATGCACACAGCTATTTGGAAAGGGAGCTTGTTAATGAAAGTAGAAGAAAAACTTTAAGGAAAAAGCACGTTTGGCATTTAACTAGCAAAAGATTTGCTTTCTTCATTAAAGTCATTATAACTGAGCTCAAGAATTGCACATGCACCAGGGAATTACTTGAATTAAGTTAATAAAGTTGTACTTTATTAGGTGTAAGGGGCCTGATTATTCCATTAGTAGCACAATATAGCCTGAGTTCAGATCTGGAGATTAGAGCAAGCAGGTTATGAGGATGAAGCTGTGAAGCTCCTGTCCTGTGCACCTCTTCACCTGGGTAAGAGGAAGGCTTTTGTTTCTGTTTTTATGAAATGCGACAAAATAAATTGATGCTGTCCAGGCTAAACCAGTAATCAATAGAGTTTGGTCTTAGGAAATTTAAAGGAGAGCTGTTCAATTACTTGGTAGAAACTCTACATGCTCCTCAGCTGTCTCTGAACATGTCAGGCCTGGGGGTTTGGGGTTACTGTGTGTTCTTTTCAGTGCAATTGCTTTTGTTTGTTTTCTCCTTAGTTACTCACTTCTTAAAGCAAGATGCAAAAAATAGTATTGTCTGTATAGCTGCAGAACACAGCAGACACTGGCACTCAGCTGCTTTCTCGCATATAGTGTTATCTGCAAGGTGAAATGCTAAAGAGCACCACCTACTTGATATGTAAATATCTTGGTTGGTAACACTTGCTAAAAGGTCAGGTTACTGGTGAATGCTTTTTTTTGATCTGGGGAATGCTCTTAAAATTTTGCCAGTTTAGATTAAAATTGATTTGATCACCCATGGAGCCTGGTAAAATTTAGTATCACACAACAGTGAGGAAATTACCTGCTGAGGTGTTGTTGCGTCTCAGTGATGAAACTGGAATTCTCCAAGCCTCTTCATGAAAAATACTGAGAACAGATATTTTAAGTGGTGCTTCCCTGTTCAGTGGCAGTAGTAAAGGAGTCCAAAGACACGCAAAGTACGATTATTAAGAATGAGGAGAAAGGGAACCATTTCTTGGGGTTTTTTTGAATCACAGATAACATGAGAAGGTGATGGGCAGTAATGCACTTTCCATAATGGGTCCTGCTTCTGAATGTACCTTAATATCACCCTGATCTTAAACAAGTGCTTCCTCTGTCATTTGCCACTAAGTGTGGAACCTGCCCTGAGGTAAGCAGATGAGTGTGGGCGGAGCATGGCTCTTGTCTGCTGGGGATGAGTTGTTCTCTTGGTTTTCCATCAGACTTATTCTTCCTGAACTGTTTTTTTGAAGCATGTGGGTTAGAGAGGGTCTTTCTAGCTAAGTTCACAAGCTCTATAAAATGGAAGAAAATGTGATGTTATTACTATTAATACCTTTTAATATAGCAACCTTTTTCCTAGTGAAGACAAAATCCACTTGCCACTATTCACTACAAAACCATCATACTATAAAACATATTGCTCATAGTGAAGATGATGGGCATTTTGCCACAGCTTTGATCCTGTGTTCACTACTGAATACACAAAACGGTTTAGCCTGATGAGTTAAGGAGCCTGCTAAGAAGTTAGCTTATCGGGCAGATTGTCTTTTCTAGAATACACCATTCTTTACCAAATATTCACATCCATAGGCCAGCAAAGAGTTAATAATCAATTGCTACTTAATGAACCTATAATCACCTTATTAAATCCGCATTGAATGTGTAGTTAAGTGTACTCAGAGTATTTTAATTTAAATGTTACCATAAAATCTGCAAGTGGAATTAACATAGTGCTTTTGAGATTACATTAGCAGCAAAACAGGGGGTGGATAGTTATTGTTAATTAAACCATACAGACAACATCCAGTAGAATCCTAACAGTGTGTAGGATGCATCTATTTGTTTAACATCTTATAGTTTCAAGACTCTCTGCCCTCCAACTGCTTTTTTTTTTTTTCTACTTTCTTTTTTTAATTACCAGTGGAAGCTTTTGGACTGATTTTGTTATTCTGTAAGACTGATGAGATGTTGAAGTGAACCGTCCAGTTGTCTCTGGAATGGGCTTGACATTAATACACTCCATGTAGGGATGGAACAATATAATTTCACTATGAGTTTATTTATTAAACTATTTTATGACATTTTTTTTCTTCCATCTCAGCAGTCTCTGAGGAAAGCTCTGGATTTGATTTCCTCTAATGAAGGTGTCCCCTTATAACATATTCATGGCCACATGAGTCATGACATCCTGTATTTTTTTGCACTTCCCTGCTTAGGTCAAATATCTCAAAGAGCCACCTTATTCTGTGGTCCTTGCCCTTTCTTTTCCTTCTTTTTACACATCTACCCTTGCAGTTTGTGAGACTGAGTACACAGTTTGTGGGGGATTTTTTGTTTGAGGGGAATTTGTGTCAGACTCAGTGTCTAATCTGTGCTATATTTCCTCTGCCTTTTGAAGGAACAAAACTCTCTGTCATTGCCCTCAGTGTGACACTCCCTTCTTAGGCTTGTTTTCAATAACTGCTGTGCACTCAGGAGGGGAATAGCACTGCATATGTGTTCTCTTTTAGCTGATATATGCCATTATTTGGGTTAAAGGCTTCAGGACTCCTCCAGACCTGCCTCCCTGGTTGTTGCCTTTGCTGACTGTCATGAGATATGTGTCCCTGTGCTGTATAGCTCTTTTCTTTTGTCAAAAAGGAAGAGTCTTGCCCAACAAACCTCAACTAATATCATAAACTCTAGTAGAGATAATGTCCTGAAGGTTTTGTATCTTGTGCCCATGATCCTTTAGTGCTGTTACCTGGTCTTTAGTGTCTCCCCCTGCTCTCCAGCCCTGATACTTCTGTAATACCTTGCTAAAACTCCCTTGTTGGTAGTTCCTGCTTTGACTTTTCTCCTTGTTGAGGAATACATTTAGTGCAAGCAGCTAGGTGCACAAGCTGCAGATTGAGCTGCCGTCTCTTTGCACAACAAAGGGCACCAGGACCTGTGGCACCAGCCAGGGGACTGGACAGTCAGAGACATGGCAGGAGCCAATGACTCAGCAGGAAGACCCCAGACTATGAATGGATAGGCAGCTCGAGGTTTTACTGTGTTATTTGGCCATGAATAAATTGCTTTATGGATCCACAGGGTTTAGACTCTGCTATGGGAACCCTGGGGTCGAACCAGTAAGGAAACTTGGTCTGACTGTGAGAGTGGGGTGTGTAGGGAGTCAAGTGGGGCACCCTTCGGCTCACTGGAGCCACCCACTGCAAAGGGGCTTCAGTGTTAGCAGTGAAAGTCTCTGGTGGTGAGAGGGTGACTGCCAGAGTGCCTCCTGAATGGTCAGACAGGGAAATTTCCTTAACACTTCTTATATGTGAATGCCTCATCAAAAGGCTTGTCGCAGAACCATGGAATGGTTTGGGTTGGAAGAGACCTTAAAATTTATCATCAAGTTTCAACCTTGCTGCCATGGGCAAGGGCACTGTTACCTTGGTCCTTTTTCCACAGACAGTTCCTTTCCTATTTCTTGTACAGAAATCCCTGGCAAACAGACCAGGACAGTGCTTATTCCCCTTTATTACTTTGAGACGCACAAACCTGCCTAAACAACAGTATTTGCAGTAGATTTTTTTATGCTCCCATCCATTGTGGAAGTTTAATTTAGACCCTCTGCATCGTTCAGCACTGTTTTCACTTCTCTGTAAAGGGCCATGCACCTTCTAGGCACTAGAAGAATATGATTCAATAATAATGAACACGAGACTACGCTTTGGCTGTCGAATGGGCCTTTTTACCCCCAGCTATACAAACCACGTGGTTACTCTTCATTTTCAAAAAAGCCACTGAAGCAACTCTTCTAAGCACTGTACAGTGTGAAGTGTTGTTTCCTAAACACTCTTAAGACTACAATACACTTTGACTCATTTGTCGCTTTATTTTAATCACGCTGATTCAATTCTAGGTCTTTTCCTTCTGCTTGCTGAAGGTCATAGCCTGTAAACCTGAAAGTTAAGTCAAGCCCTTGACTCCTGTGAAGTCGACAGGACCTCATACATTATTTGGTAGTCCTTTCCATTCATCCTTTCTGTGTAGTAGTGCATGTGTGTACAAGCCACAAGTTAGAACTTGCAAAATGGAGCCCTCACTTTGTTTGTAATTGAAAACCATTGTTTGAGAAACAACGAATGAATAACCTTTTCTGAGGCTGGCCTAATGTCTCTCTCCAGAGACCATGGTGAGCACAGTGGTAAATTGATTTTAAAAAGAGTACAGCATTTCTAACTCTTTATGCAAGACTGACTACAGTTTCAGGCTTCTACTTAATAGCTTTGGATAACGCAGGACTTCAAGCATTGATGTGAAGTGTATGTGTGTATAGCAGGGGCAGATTGTATTATCATCTTATTTCTTCAGATTTTTCCTAATGCAAAAGAAAAAACTCAATATGAAGATGAGTGAACAGACCATTTAAATGAAGAAATAAGGTGGTAGTCGTTTGATTCCGTATCGTACACAGTGGTGATAAATGTCGTTTGGAGGTAGTTACCCTTTTTATATCTCTTGAGGGAGCTTTGCTTTCCATTTTCACCTTTCTACTGGGCTTGCCAAAGAGGAAGCTGAACAACTACAGAGTGAACAAAGAAGCTCTGAGTGGGCAGGTGGAAGAGCTTTCCTTCAACTGTGTGTGAAAAATAAAGAAAACCTTTCCTTTCTTGAACTAACAGAACTCACACACTGATTCAAACACACATATGTGCTCGTGTATCTTTTAATCTCAAAACACAAAAATCTCCCAGTGTACTCTGATGGCATAAGATTTGCTGGAGATGAAACTAGCAAGGATTGTGAAGGCTGACAGAAAATTCTCCAGTACTTCTGTACCAAAAGAAAAGCTAGGAAAAGTGTGAACCTGCTACTCAATGGACCAGGATACACGATGACAAAACACAGGGAAAAGATGCTCAGTCCTTGACTTGATTTTTTTTCACTGGTAAGTTCTGTCCACTGGCTTTTAAAATTCCTGGGTTTATTATCAGGGCCTAAGTGAAGCCTTGTCCACGATACAAGAAGGTAAAGTAAGGAGTGCTTAAACTAATTGAGTGTGAACAAGTCCATGGGACCAGATAAGATACATTTGGGGAGCTCACCAATATAATTTTAAGGCCACTGTCTAACACCTTTGAGAGGTAATGGCAACTAAGAAGCATTTAAAAAAAAAAAAAAGACAGGCACCACACTTGTCTTCAAGAAGGGCATGATGCAGTAAACTCAAGGCCAGTCAGCTTTATCTTAGTCCTGTGATGGTCATGGAACAAATACTTATTGGAAGCCAATTCCAGCTGTATGAAAGGAAGAAAGGTGGCTGGGGATGGCCAGAACAGATTTGCAAGTATAAATTATGCATGACCAAACTGGCAACCTTCTGTGATGAAGGAATGACTCTGTAGATAAAATGAGATCCATAGATGCTGTATACCTTGATTTTAGAAGGACTTTTAATATGGTCTGCTAATCTCCAAACAGCCAAACTGACGATATGTGGAGTAGATAAGCAGATAATCAGGTGGGTGGAAAATTGACTGAACCATCAGCAGCAACACAAAGTCCCAGCTGGCAGCTTGTTGCCGGTTCTGTCCCTCGAAGATCAGTATTGGAGCCAATATTATTAAGTGTTTTTATTAATAATCTGGATGGGAGAGAGTGAACTTTAATCAAGTTTGTGGAGAATACCAGGTTGGTGGGAGCTGTCAATATTTTGGCAGGGACAGTTGCTTTCTTTCAGGGAAAATGGACAGGTTGGAGAAATGAGGCGACAGAAACCCCATGAAGTTCAAGACAAGAAAATCTGGGACAAAATAATCCCACCCTACAGCAGAGGCCATGAGTCAGCTGCAACAGGAAGAAGCTTGGAAAGAAAATGGGTTTCTGGTGGGAGAGTCAAACAAGACCCAGCACTGCATCCCTTGCAACCAAGAGGGCCTGGCACGTACCAGGCTGCATGGGCAAGAGTGCAGCCAGCAGGTCTGAGGGAAGTGATTCTACTCAGTGCAGGTGCAAGTTAGGTACCTTAACAGAAGTGGGGTAAACCTCATCCACGAGGACTGGTTAAGTCAGTGCAGTTCAAAATCACAAGTTGTTAAATATTAACAATGTTTTGGGTGTTTTAGGGTTGGTGGTTTTTTTAAGAGATAAATTTTTCTTTCACAATTTCTCTCATACTTCAGAGAAACACTAGTTTGTTAATTTCAAGGTCATTCTCCTCCTTTCCTTGCCAAAGCTGAATCTGAGCCTGAAACATAAATTAGTTAACATTGTAAGAACATAAACAGAAATCTTCTCTCCTGGTGATCTCGTGATAGCCACGATTGCTAAAGGTTAGTAGACAGACAATATTTTTAAGAACAGACTGATTTTAGATTGGTACATATAACGGGGAAAACCAGATGTGCTTTCAGGTTCAGAAAATGATCTGATCTGTTTACCTAGAAGCTATCCCTAACTGAGGTGCAAGTTAAATTTACAGCTGAGTGGGCTGGAATCACTGAGGACAAACAAAGGAGACACGATTGCAATCACCTCAGTTTGGGGTGGGGCACAGCAGTGTAATGTCAGACAGAAACCCGAAGAAGCCTAAAACCTTGTCCAATTTATCCATCTCAGTCAGCTGATAAAGCAAAATTGTTTACCTCTCTTTACAAATCTGACTGCTTTGAGTAATTGCAGAGAAGATGGGTCAGTTGTCAGCTGGCATTGAAAATATTTTAGTTCCATTAACTTTGTGAGGTTAAAGCTGCTCATGCCAGCTGCAGATCTTTTGACCACCACATATACTAAATGTGCTATTCATCAGGAGCTGAGCTGCTCCTCCCATGTGGCAACTTGGGTTCAGGCAGAGGATGAGTGACAAAGCAAGGAGGGTGAGGACATCCGTCCTGTTTAGTGATTGGTATTAGAAGAAAAACACAACCTGTCAGGGAGGTAGGAAGAATGAATGAGTTCAACCCTGACAGGAATCGGTGGGCAGGTGATGGCATCTCTTTGCACTATGTGACTAACAGAGGTCATTTTTAATAACTTGCAAATCAGTCCATGGCAGTTTTCTCTGATATGCCAGAACAACGTGCAAGATACTGATGCGCACTTTTCTCTCATTTAGAGTTGTTTAGAAAGCAAGTTGATACGTGCTTTTTTCCCCTCCTTTCTTTTCCTCTGTAGGGATACATGACCTCTTATATTTAAACTTCTGTAACTGTTTGAATGGTACTCAATAGTGCATTTTCACTAATATTCCTGGACTAAATTATGATTTGGACAGTGCAAATTACAAGGGGTTATACTGTATTTTTTTCTAATACCTGCATTCTCTAACAATTTTGTTTGGGTTTGAAAAAAGTCTCCTGCAACAGATACAGTCTGGTTCAATGAGTTCATTCAGAAGTACTTTCCACTTTGCAAGGGTAATTATCTTTATTAGTTGTGTACCTTGATAGTTTTTCAGCAGAGCATTTAGTGGTGTCAAATTCTATTAAGCATAAACTAGCTCACAATGGAAATAAATTGGAACTGTGTGCAGATGGTGATATCTTAAGAGGTTTAAGTGAGTGTTCTGCTAGGTGGTTTTGCCACTTGATAGCAAAAATACCCCAAAACCAGGCAGTCTAGTTTTTATTTATTTGATGGGAGGGAGCTTTGTGTCTTTTGGAATGACAATCTTCCCTTCATAAATAAATGTGGAAAATTTAAAGCTTCTACAAGCAAACAACTGATCACTAAGATAACAGACTGCTACAATTATTTAATCATCACCATTCAAAAGTGTAATTTTGTCGGTATACTACAGTTTGAGTCATGAAGGAATGCTACATAAACCACAATGCTTTTCTGAAATATCCCTTTTATCCAAGAGCTGAACTGCAGAGATCAGGCAGGAAAAAAGCACAGCCCATATTTGCATGGCTTAGCAAAACAGTAAAAGATGTTTCTAACTTATCCTCTATCATGCACTGTTTGTGAAGGCTGAAGTAACTGTGGAGTTTCTGTAGAGCTACACCCACATTCACTAAGCAGGTCCCTGGGATGAATTTCAAAATGATTTGTCTCACCTGAGCTTCAGGAGTAACTGTGTGAGAAAACCAAAGGAAAGTGCTGAGATCCAAAGAAAGGATTTTGTTAGTGATAAACATGAAAATTAAACTCTTGAGGAAGGCTGTGGTGTTGCAAAGTGTGTCCTGCTTGATTTCCCTAGACAGCTGAATTTCATTGCATGCCATTAGTGCTTACATTCAAGACCAGGCACATATTAATCACTCTGGAAATGCTGTCCTCAGCTCTCAGGAGTTTGACTTTCTTCCCTCTGCAGACCCTTTGGCATCTTGAACTTGCTCTTTCTCTCATTTTGTCACTGGCTGATATTTGCCTTGTGGTTAAAGGGTGCTGGTATGGAAAAGACAAATTCCTTGTACTAGCAGAAAGGACTCTTCAGGTATCACAAGCTGGAAGAGTGTTTCCCTTTGCTTAAAGTGCCACCTTTCCCTCTTCTCTTCTTCTGGAGCTGCTGCTCTATTTTGGGGCATGCAGTAACAAGGAGCACAGCAAGATGTTTGTGCTTAACACAGGTTAGAGTTCTAACATGGCAGTAACACAAAGAGGTCCACCCTGTGCATGTGACATCCAGATGGGAAAGCTGCTAATGTGCCAGTGGGCCAGGGTGGCATTCAAAGGCTGCAGAAATGGGTTCAATGCAGGATCCTGAAATGGGGATGGAATAGCTCCCTGCAGCAGCCTGAGCTGGGAAGTGATCAGTTGGCTGAAGAGCTGCTCTGTTGCAAATGAACTGGGGGTCCTGTTGGGCCAGAAGTAGAGTGTGAGCCAGCAGTGAGTCCTGGCAGCAAGGAAAGATAACTCTGCATGCATGGCTACAGCCAGCAGGCTGAAGTGGTTATTCACCTCTATTTCATGCTTGTGAGACTGTTTCTGGAGCCTCACATTCAGTTTTGGGCTTTCCCAGTCCTAAAAAATACACTGACAAACTAATTTTCTAGATATCTACATTTAGACAGCTGAACCCTGCCCAAAGACATGGTGCGGTTTCTCTGTGTACTGAAAACCACTGCATTAATTACAGTTGAAAAAGCATTTAAAGCTTGAATCTTGCTTTTGTTCTACAACCACCTAGTTTTGCTGTAAATAAAGACTTGTGACTACTCTTGAGAAGGGAAATGAGCTCACAAAATAGTAAAGAGTGTAGTGGAATATCACATCAGACAGGAAGACCAGGAGGAATATCCCAGAAGGAGCTATTTTGGGCTTTAGCCTAGTGCTAGTGCTATTTGCCTCGGAGTCAGGCCAAGTGAAATGATGAGGGGACAAAAAGACAGATGTTTTTTGGCCACCAGAGAAACAGTAAGGAGCCACAGCCGGCAGAAGCTCTTGCCCACACTGTGGGAGACAAAAACACAGGAGAAGAGAAGCAGTTAGAAGGAGGAGGTCTGTCTAGGTTCACTGAAATGTGCATTGCTCTGCACTATGCCTTTGTCAATAGGATTATGCTGCATTCTTTGTCTGATCGTAATAAGGTAGTTTCTGTGGATGTTTCTTGGACAAACCAGAAACGCTTGTGCAACCCTTTGTCTGATTTTATGTCGATTTCTGGCTTACTTGTTCTTGGCTAGGCTGTGGTCTGGCATCCTGTTTCACTGGTGCTGGCCACGTGAAGACATTATTCCCTCCAGACTCTACTGATTAACCTCCAGTTACTGCTGAGTTCTGTCGGTGTAATTTGATTCAGTTAGGATGACCTGGACTGGAAAAGGCTATTATGCCATAGACTGGTAGGTCTGGCAAAAATGTCTGGTTTTTGTCACAGGTCAGTGATAAGGTAGTCCAGTAGTAGGAGGGATCTCTCTGAGCACATCTAGGAGTAGAGACCCCCAAATTTCTGTCAGATGTCCCACGCTCTCTGGGAGAAGGTAACCTCCACCTGGAACAAGCACTGCTCTGACCAGCCAGCTTGGGTGTGAAGGGGAACATCTGCACACGAGCTGACAGACTATGCAAACTGAAACAATGTGGATCAATCTTAAAAGAGAGAGTTTAAGTTCCACTGGTTTGACTGTTTCCATTTAAACAGTGTAATGTTATGAAAACCTATTCATATGTTAATGGAACGGATCCATCTTGCCATAAAGAAACACTTACTTTACAAAGCAATATTGATATTTCATTTGTCTGATGGCAATTCTATTTTATGCTCTTTTAGACTACCCATTTTGAAAATCCTTTTTTTTATCCCCTCATGCTTTTTCTTTATGTAAGCACTTAAAATTGTGTCTTTCTTCAGGTATGTGAGCAGTCATAATGAATGTTAGTGGGCTTACCATCGTAGTCTACAGATTTAAAATCAACTACTTTTATTGTGCTTGTACAAATGCTGATTCAGTGAAACCTGAATTTTGTACTTGTCTTCTCTGGGAAATTAATCCAGGCTAATTGATGTAAATTGGATTAATTAAACAACATTAAAGTCATGCAAAGCCTTTCTCATTTTGGAAAAGAAAACTGCTTTAATTTGCTTTTGTTTGATTCACTTCCAAACCAGAGAAAATATTCTGATCTAAAATCGCTTTATATTCGTGTTCATTATAGTCCCTGTGTAGACAAGCCATAGTATTTATGTCACATGTGTGTGTGTGTGAGTGTGAGAGAGAGATAGGAAGAGGGAGTGCTACTGCTGAGGAACACCAGCTTGTCTAGAATTAGATGGGATCAGTTTGTTGGATTTTTGCAGTTGAACTACATCATTTAACTACCATTTTATACCCTTATGGCTGAAGCTTTCTTGTTGGTACCAGCTTTGGAGGTTGAAAACAAGGAAGATTATGGTTCAGGAAATTAACTCTGGGCCAAAGTAAAAAATTTTACTTGTCTGGCGATTGCTGAGTGTGCTTCTTTAGTCAGGATCCACCAAACATGGTAGACTTCTCATGTTCCCACAATCCTTTCCATTGCATAACATCACAAAGAAAAACCCAGCTGTCCCAAAGGGGGCTGAATGCAGAAAGTGGTAGTGAAATGGGTAGTTTGCTGGAAATCTAATTTGATGTATAAGTAACCCTGAATGTGAAGAACACTCTAAATACGTAGGGGATGATGTGGTGATTTGGTGCTTAAGAGTTAGTGAAGTATTCATCACTGAAATGCTCTGAAAATGCTAGAAAATGATTTTGGGGAATAGCATAAGTATTGTTGACTCTACCTTGGTATAATCCCACCTTTCCATGATTCATCAGCATTATTTTATTAGAAGTAATTTCTTCAGTTAAAATGAGAAAAATCTTTCAGATTTTTCAAATGGCTCAATTTACTTATGCAACTCTACTTTTGCCCTGGCAACAGCAGGAATTGATATAGAAAAAGTGGTTCACTCACAATTTTTGTAACAGCATAAGTTGTAAATATCAAAAGAAACTTTAGGAGTTGTAAAAGTCTATCCTAAATTCTGTGTGAGTTTTGTGTGTCGAGAAAGTTCAAAATAAATATCCAGAAGTACTAAAATTCAGAGGTTAAGTAAAAAATTTTTTCTGGTGTCTCTTGTCCTGATTCAGCCAGTGCAGTAGAATGTAGGAAAGCTAAACTGCTGTAAGTAAATGAAAAAAATAGGATTTGATAATGCTTTGCATCTCACAGAGACTGGACTAATACACAATCTGCAGACAACTAAGAGGACAGTTTTCTGACTTAAGCCAGCCTCAAGGTATGTGTTCAAATCCTCAGATGTTAAGAGGCAAGAAATTTTATTAAGTGAAAACGCCAGTATTTATCAGAATTTTTGGTCTGTGGTCAAGTTTTTGTTTTGTTTTTTTGTTTTGTTCTTTTTTTTCCTTTTTAAAATTTTGTTTACATACTTACTAAGTTTTAAATAAAAAATCAAACTGTACTGAAATAAGTATTGCACTAAAAGTTTAGATATGTTTCATTTAACATATTAACATTCAACACTGAATTCAGCCTTGAACCTCGTGTGGTGAGTCCTGCAAATGCTGTTTGCCGTCGCAGGATGAAGCTCCATTGCTAGATTACATCTCTCTTATCTGTGCTTGTGGTTGAGGACTTTTTGTGAAACACCTCATGATCTTGGCTAGAGCAAAGTGATCTGACCAGTGAGTCTGGACTATAAATAGGGAAAGACCCTTGACACTCTGAGACAGCTCATCACAATTCACTTTGATATTTAAATATTTGCTCAATAAATCAAAATATTTTAGTCAAAGAAAATGTTTCTTGGAGAAAATGGAAATAAAATGTTGTAAAGCCTCTTTTCCTTTTTTTTTTTTTTGTAGTTTCTGCTTGAACAGAAAACCTTTCTGCAGCAGGTTCAAAACTGTGTGCAAACCTCGTGATTCCCAAGAGTGGTACCATGAACATGATAAATATCTTTAAATGTCTCTGCTGCATTAGAAGTTACACAATTTTCTCATCACCTGTGACACACAGAAACTTTAAGCTGTTGTACATTTCCCCTTTTCAGTGTTGCTTCCTGCCCTATTGGAGTGTTAACCTATTATCCCTCTTATCCACCCCCTTTTCCTTTGACTTGTGCCTTGATGAGTCTTGCAAGCATCATGTGCCTAGTCTAGATAAGTGTTATAAAGTAGCCCTACTCACCTCCTGATGTTACACTGGTGGGCTCTGGTTACTGAAACAAGGAGATGCATTGCCTAAAATAATTGAAAGTAAAGTTCTGTAGATTTTGTTTGAACTGATTTTGAATGCAGAGTTTTGCGAGAGGGTTGAGGGGTTGGTTTTGCTCCTTCTGCTTTCGGCAGCTTCATAAAAAAATAAATATTAATATCTTGTCATGAAGAGCTTTTACAAATTCTCTCCGGAAAAAAAAAGAAAGGCACAGAGCTTTGGGTATCAGAGTTCTCTGAAATGACAGAGGGGAACAGAGCATTAAGATGAGACAAACACCCAACCACTATGTATGTAAATAGTAAGAAATACCCTTTTCCTTGAGTGCTTTGTAATCAAACACCATGGCTAAAAGCAGAAAAAGGAAAGATTACTATCCTCATTTCACGGATACAGACCTGGTCTATTATGGGTTGTAACTGTACTAGACTACGCATCGCAAAACAGTGAAAACTTTGAGTGTATTAGTTAAAAACTGTTACAGAAGCAGCAAAGGATAGAACAATTCAGAAAATGCACTTATGAAATAAGTGATTTTTAAAAATTTTTTAAATTTCCTGAGAAGTTGCTATTTATGTGCTTATTAATGCAAATTGTCAAAAAATTAATAGAAATGTGAGCTATCAAGGCACATGTACTTGCTCATGAAAGCTGAGTCCCAAATGACAAATTATCCTGGTTTTCTGGAGAATATCCTCTTAGGCTGTACCTGCCTGTAGCTGGTGACAAGGTGCTTTTCCCCCACTGCTGCAGCAAGGCATTCAGAACATCTCTCAGATGCCTTTTGTTTTACTTTCCTTCTCTGGTACCATTCAACCTGCTTTTCCAATAATACAGTTAACTGTCTTTTAATACTGAAAAAAATGCTGTAATAGGGATAATTTATAAACTCTGAGAGGAAAAAGATTGATCTTTTCACAGAATTTAGGAAATTATTGCTTTCAAAAGTGGATTATAAAACTTCTTTGATTGAGTGACAGTGGTGCATTGTATGGATGAATCTTTCTGAGCCTTGTAGTTGGAAAAGCTGTTCAGCAGTTAGACTAATCAGTCTCTATCAGAATTTTAAGCAGGTTTTTTTTTTTCAGCTCAACATACAAGCAATCTACTTTTCAAATTTTAGTGTGTTGCTCTATATAAAGCCATTTATAATGTGCAAGGAAAGAAGTGAAGGTGGAGTTCTCTCTCCATACTCTCTTTGCCCTCTACCCAAAAGCAGCTGTCAGGCAATTTCTGTGAAAAATAGTCCTGGTGGGTTTTAAAAATTTTTTTTCAACGTGTTGGTTATATTAAGGGCCAAATCAACTTGGCTTGTGAAGGTTATGGAAGATACAATGAGTAAAGAACCTCTGTATTTCTATTTTATTCTTTCAAAATGTAGTTTTAGATTAAGCTGACAACCAAGAACTGTGAATAATTAATGGATAGATCCTTTTTATGATGACACAAAGACTACCTTTCTGAACAGGAAGGTTACAGCTACATTCCTTTTTAACTTTTACCATCCAACTGAGGTGCCCAGTTTAGGAGTCTAAAATCCTCTGGTCTCTCCTTAAAGCAAAAGGGAACAGTCCCTTCAAAGTAGGTGCCAAACTGGAGGTGAATCACCCATAAAAAGAAAAGTGTCCTGTGGTGCTTGAAGCTGTCTTTCTTAGCTGCAGTGTTGATAGGTGCTTCTCTTGGAATTTGTTTTAAACTTAACAATGTGATTATGCCAAAGAGTCTGAAATGAAGGCGTGAGCAACCCTGATACAGCCTAATTCCCTGATGATGCACCTTGCCCACCCTCTGTTGAAAGAAGTTGCTTCAGGTTAACAAATGAAGGGTTGGCTCAGAGTTGCTCATATTTCACATAAGAAAAATCGCTCGGGGCTGAGCGATTCTTCTGAGACTTCCATTCAGTAATCAAGTATCTCATAATAAACTCCTGAAGCAATTATTTGCCCTAGAAGTGGCCCTACTGGGCTGTTAGTGTTGCTCAGTGTGGGATGGTCAGGGTCTCATGACAGTGTAGATGGTCTCTGTTGCTCCTTATAGAAATCTACACTGCTATGAAATAGGGAGAGGAAGAGAGAGAGAATTTTGAGGGATTTAGAGAAACTGTACCACTTCATGACTTCCACCTCAGAATTTCTTACTTGTTATTTTACCACAGGAACAAAACACAGAGCTCTTAATAATGGTCTGTATTTCTGATCTCCTTTTTGGGCAGGTTTTCATCCACACAGCTACCCAAAGAAAACAGGTGCATGTACTTGCACCATAAAGCCTAATGAAGAAATGTATATGCTTATCCAATGCTTTTCACTGCCTTTTCTGGATTACTCGTATATTCTACTGTGGCAAGCATAATGCAAATATAATAAAAAGCTTAACCCAAACAGACAGAGAAATGAAAAATCAGGATTTCAGACAATATCTGTCCCTTTCAAATGCCATAATGATAAAAGCTAGTTCCAATAAAATAAATATATTTAACCTCCAAAGAGTTATCAGTGCATTACCTCCCTACCACTTATGAGAAAGAGATTCAACTGGCTCATGAGTTATCTGTGTTTTATGCTCATGACAGAAAGATAATCATCCTCAGGGGTGAGATATGCTAAATACTGCATAACTATGCCAAACTGGCAGCAGCTGCTCCATTCTTTATGGGACTACCATTTGCTCCCACCCACACCGTACAGTCTCCGGGCAACTATTGCTTTTCCTTCTGAAACCTATTTCACTGTATTTAAAACTGTCGTTAAAAGTTCAGCTCCCTGAAGAGTTCTGTAAACTGGGCCACTGTTTGTAAACATGGTGATTCAAAATTAGTTCTTTAATTTCCCTGTAGTCTGCTAGAATGTGGGCCGATGTTATTTTATTCCCCCACCAATGCACTGAATGGATTGTGCTACAAAAGCAGCAGCAGCAGCAAAGGGTCAAGTCAGAGGGGCACCAAATGGAGCCAAATATACCTGATTCCTGCTATTGTCATTCCTGAAGGGCAGTTTTGGATCTCAGCCTAGAGCCTTGGGGTGTGCAAGAATGCTCTCTGAGGGTCTGTGTTTTCCTTTAGATGTGTTGTACAGGCTGTATTCACAGTTTCTGGAGATAAGTGTCATTTTATTTCTCTTTTGGTGTTTATTTCCTGGTAATCTGGGTTGGAGAATGGCACTCTCAGTCATCTTCTTGATTGTCTAATTAGTAATTGTAAGGTTTTACAGTGTGTGGCATGTTCTAGTGGAATCTAACCAGCAGTAATCCCACACAGAGCTGAGTATTTGCTTTTAGTTGCCTATTGTGAACAGGCATATGATTGTTTTGGTTTCTTTTTGACAGCCTTCATTTAAGAAAATGTAAGATTATAAATGGTAAAGCAAAGGGACAACATGCATGAGGTATAATAGTGAGACTGATTCCTCTCAGGCCATTCTTTGGGTTAACCTGCCTTCTCACAATATATTGAACTTATTCACTTATTTCTGGACGAAATCCAACAAGATCTGTTGGTGTAGGAAAACACAGAAGTTTTTTAGTTTTACCTCTTTGTAAACCTTAAGGATTAAGATTAAAACCTTAAGAATTAAAAAAGTGGTTTTCCGATCTTGATACATTTTCCATAATCCTTAAGGGATTTACAAGTAGCAGCTGGATGCAATAGACAAGAGGGGAAACAGTTGGAAAGAATAGATTTCTAAACAGAAACCTCATGATGAAGCTGCTGTGGAGGCAGTTTTTTGCTTAGGTGAACTCTAGTAGGAGAGTGGAAAATTGTCTGTCACTCCAATAGCATGATATTCTTTCTCACTTTGGGAGAAGCTGCTCCTTCCTTACAAACATCTGACAATCTGTGCTGGGAACCCAAAGGTAATCGAGTATATGACAGACCCTCTGCTGTCTGATAACAGTCTGTATTAACCGTGCCAGCCTTGCAGGCTACCTGTCTGTGCTTGTGACAACTTCATACAACTTGCATTTTCTCTTCCTCGTTTCCTGTGCTTGTCCCACCACAGTGTAAGATACATTTCACAGAATGAGTCAAATTGTTTAGCTTTCTTTTCATAAGAGAAATTTTTTATTCTTGTGTTGACCTTCCTAGTCATTCTTCCTCATACACATTCCAGTTTGAATTGACTTCTTAAACATGCTTGGCCAGAGCTGTTTCACATGATGTTTCAGCAGAACTGTCATTATTTCCTTAACTCCCAAGAAAGTGCCTTGTGTCAGGCATCTAACTTAAGACTGCATTTCTCCCAACAACAGTACTGTGGTGGCTTGTAGATCATCCTGAGATAAACTGCTGTGTTTGTTTCTTTCTTTCTTCTTCTTTTCATCTTCATGGGATGAACTTCCAAACCTTAGCTGAAATTACTGATGTTTGTCCTGAAATCTGTGACTTTGCACTTAAAAGTAGTTATTTTCAACCCATACTTACATCTATTTCTCAGTCTTCCAGCTCTTCCAAGACAACGCTAGAGTCCTTACAATTTTGAGATGCTTCTCACATCACATCATTACCGGATTTCACCATTGTGCTCCTACTTATCATGGCTGAGTTGTTAATGAAAAAGTGAAATATGGTTGCCAAAGATCCATTCTCCCTTACTGGTATTTTTGTCTTCTCTATAAACTATTTTTATAGGCATTATAATATTTTTACTACTACCAATTTGCTCTAGTTTAATAATTTCTCATATGTCCCTACAAGGTGCTTTAATTAAGTGCAGATAAATGAGACCTATAGCATTTCTTTCATTTAAAAAATCAGATTCATTAGCAAAAGTGGTAATAGTTGGATGCAGTCTATATCCATATACATTTCATTTTTCATTTAGCTTTTATTTTAATTGTTTTTACCTTCAGAATTTGTTTCAGTCTCTTTATCTTTGCAGTCAGACTAAAGGGCCAAAACAATTTTTCCCTTATTAAGTTAAAAGTCCAAATTTGTTGGTTTCCATCTACTGTCACAAACTCCAAAGATGTAAAATATTTGCTGCTGGATCTATAATTTAGGTTCTTAATTTCTAGGCAATTGTCTGGTCTGTCCAATTTTAACAGCATTTTCCAATATGCTGTTTGAATAATTTCCACTCCTATAGAATTTTCACTTCCCTTAATATTCCTCTTTTTGCTTTCTGGTAGCCTTGTTTGTCTTATTCCTTTTCCATACACTTAAAGTAACCACAAAGATTACATGTCAATTCTCTTCTGTTCTTGTCACCTCTCCTCTAACCCTCACACTTGTCTTATCAGTCACACCAGGCTTGATTCCTAAAGGTCAGATATGCCACATACTCAGGGAATTATCCATCTGTCAAGAAGGGTCCTGTGCCTATGAATACTTTCGAGGGATTGGATATCTGAAATCTTTCTCCTAGTGCCAGTTCTTGAGCCTCATGTTGATCTTCAGCGTCTTGTCCTATTTCATCGTCCTTCTCTAGGGATGAGTTGTAACTATTCTTGTAAGAAGCTGTTTACCATGAGTGTGATTCTTGTAATACAAATGTGCCATTAAGTGGAAGGGATTGGGACTTAATATTTTTTTTTTCCTGTGAAATAAGTAGTCTGGGAATATAGCAGTACTTTCTTGAGAGATGGTCCTTTCATACTCAGAAAAGAAAATTGCCACTGAATGGATTTCTTTCAGGTGCTTCTCTAAGTATAGCTGAGTATGTGAAATACCAGCAGCTGTAATAGTTGAGAGATAGATTTTTTTTTTTAAAATATGACAGACACACAGGAATTGAAAATTTTAATTTTTCTGATATGATAATTGATAGATATACCCTTGCCTCAGTGATAGAAAAAACCCATAGTATTTTTTCAAGTTCCCCAAAAGTTATAGGCATTTACAATAAATGCATAATTTAGTAGAGAAATAGTTGAAAGCAGTGCTTTTCTTGGCTTTTAGAACTGCGTGGTCTGTGATGTATTAAAAAGCTGGAGGGCAACTTGCATTACAACAGCAGGATCTTGCAACAGCTAGATAAATCAGAACAACTTATTCAACAAAGTGAGGAGAACCCTGAAATTAGTCCTCTTGCATACTAAAGACTCAGCATTACTCATTTTCTCTGGACAGAAAAATACAGTCCAAAGCATTTGTGATAGGAAAGGTTGTCTTAAGGAGGAAGGAATGGTCTTATGTACCTGTTTCTTCCTTATGACAATAGGAGGATCCTGCCTGACTAAGTAGCTCCCTAACTTTGAGATGGTTAGAGGACACAAAATGTAGCATGTGACTATCAATGGAACATGCCCTTTTTTCTGGGTTTTTTGGTCTTTTTGGATTTTTTTTCTGATAGTCCAGAAAGAAGGGCACAGTAAAGTAAATTAAAATATTTCAGTGTAAAAGTGCCAAAAAGATATGGCATTTGTTGAGCTTGCAGTTGGTTGTTTGGTCAGGACTAGAAGCCTACACAGGTGCAAGAGACAGTTGATCCTTACATGAGACAGAAGGATAAACATCAGCTGCAGCCACAAATCGTTGTTTTGAAAACGTTGACAAAAACAGTAGCTTAGTTCTAGCTTAGCATGTGATCTCCCACAGCTAGGGCTTCATTCCAAAGAAACTTCCTTAAAATTTTCTGAGAAAACTGTTCTAGATTTCTTGACTGACTGAACATGTGTGGCTCAGCTAGGCATTCTAGCAAATACAGCCAGACCCCAGAAATCTTGGTATTTACTGATCTTATGTCATGCCATTGAGTTCTCCAATGTGATGCCTCCCAAAGCAACTGTGTGTTTTCCTGTTTTTACTGGAATGTAATGTAGGTCATCCTGTTCTACCCCATGGAAAAATTCACCCTGGATCTATCGGTATTATGAAAATCCCTGCTTCAGTGGCATTTAGAAAATAAAGATGCTTTAAATAACAGCTACTTGAGATTCATTCATGTGATGTAGCTGAGGCCTCCTAAGTGCAGTTACAGAGTTAGAATTCACAATTGCCTGTCATATATTATTTCTTTTGCTGTATAAATTGCCAGCAAAGTTATCTACCTTCCAGTTCTTGAAGATAGTAGTTTGTAACTTTAAAACTGGGGGGAGATGAGATGGTATTTGTTGGTGGTTAATCATTTCAAATAATGGTATTTGTTGGTGGTTAATAATTTCAGATAAATACTTCATCTCCAGGAAAAGCTTTCTTTGTCTGGAGGAGCCAAGACACTCAGCTCAGGGACATTGAACTGAACACCTTTCTTTTCCTGGGTGTCACTTACACTGCAGTTACTAACCCAGAGAAGTAAAATGACATTTAAACTGCCTGAAATAATGAATCTTTAAAAAAAATTTAGAAATTAAACTTAAAATCCTTCTGAACCAAAAATCTTCCCCAAATAGGAGAAAGGTGTTCGGAAAGATTAAATGGCTAAAACTGAAGCACATATTAATAGACAATACGATGGAGAGGTTGAGATTCATTTTAACATGGAGAGTCTATGTATGGTGCAGGGGAAAATGGGACTGTGATTCTTGGCTGAACTAGCTTTAAATAAGCTATCAAAAGAGTTGATGTCAGTGTAGTTGCAGCACTGTAGAGGAGGTTGCAGACATAAAAATTTACAAATTTTCCCAGCTTTGGAGTGGTTTTGTAACCCACGATGGACTCACTTATGTGCATGGGTAAAGCTGAGTTTGTTGTGTCAGCTTGAGGAAAATCAGCTTCTTAACCACAGTGCAATTTCTCTGAGAAAATGTGGCAGTGGGCAGGGCTTTTCAGTGCTCATTACTTGGTGCCAGTTTAACATCTGTTACTGTTCATTGTCAAGAAGGAGTGGTAACTGTGAAGGGGTTCTTGAGGGTTTTGGTTTTGGTTCCTTTTCCTCCCCAAGGCAAAATGATAGAGGTGCTAATGAGGAGAGCCTTCATAAGTCTATCCATTCATATTTTACATTTTAGTGGAATTTGGGCTACCAGGATCAAACAGGTGCCACCAAATGCAGATGTCCATCACCTCAGCACTACTCATGACTTTCAAACGGCAAAAATACTTTAATGTCATGTGTTATGCTTCAATATTGCCCTTGTTGGGCCTTGTAGGTTTTTTTAACTTCCAAAACATGCTAAAAACATGGCTAATATTTCAGACCTTTTCATTAGTGAAGCTTACAAGTGATCCCTTCTGTTTTGGATCTTGTTTGGTTTTCGGTTTCCTTTTGCTAGATGGACAGAGAGCAATAGCAGCTGAGAGGGTGGTGGACCGCTTCAGTTGGTGGGCTGTGGCCTCCATCACTGTCTTTTCACTCCTTTTCATGCTGAACAAGATGCCAAGGTGGGCAAGGTGACATCTTCCCTTCATGGAGAAGGTCAGAGCAAGCAAAGAAGCACCATTCCAAGTGGCAGCCTGGCATCTCCCATCAGTTGCATAAAACACTTCTACCTAAGCCAGGGCTCCTGGCTCCTGCAGTGTGTTAGTTGTGAGGAAATTACCAAATTACCACTGCACAAATGGCTTTCTTCACTGCCCTGGCAGTTTTTCAGCCAGTCCTGAGAGCAGCTGTCCTGCACGAGGTACTGCCCTACTTGCTAGTGCCTCAACATAGTAGGAAGGATAGGTTGCTCTTTACAGACTAAGGCAGCAAAAGAAATAATCCTTTGTGTTGGCCCTTGCTATGCTTCTCAATACAATTGGAACTACTTAATCCATTACTGAAACATCGCTCTAGACCTGAGCATTAGCTGTTTTAGTTAATCCAGTGACATATATAACAAAAGCACACTTTTCCTAAAGAGAAAAAGAAGTTAGCTCTGACATGTTGCATTATTAAATTATTATTTTCCCCTCCCAGTTCCTATCAAATACATCAAACAAACTGTTAAGAACAGTTTGTTGGAGACAAATGATTTGTAACAGGTTGGCGTCAATCACGAGCAGCTCACGCACATCGTTCTGTCAGATGCTCGGCGGGATGTGTGCCGACGTCCATCAGCGATGATTCACGTCCTCCGTGACACACTGCAGAGGTGGTGGAGTGCCAGTGTGTAGCACACCCAGGTACTATTGTTAGGATTCAGAGATGCAGAAAGATAAATAAATTTTTTGGGTTTTTCGCCCTTTTTTTTGAGGGAACACATGTCTGTCCGTTGTTTGTCTCTGCTTACTATGCATCGCTTGAGAAGATCCAGAGTCCGCATTTCTTGGAAGTCAGGGCTGGGCAGAGCTGAGATTTTGCTCCTACTGATTCTCTCCTGGGAGTGTTGTAACTAGGTGTCAAGGGACCATTTTTATAGATGGTAAAGATTTTTCTGACAACATGGGCTCCCAGTGGAAAACCGGATCATTAAATTGATTTCTTTTTTTTTTTTTTTTTTTGTATAGGAATGTCCTTACCATTGCTTCTAAGAAGTCTCTTTCGGATAAAAGTACGGAGACAGGAAAGTTTTGACTGCAGGGGATAGATGGGAAAGAAAGGAGAGGTCATTGGCATATGCAGAATAGTCTGCAAACTTTTCTACTTCATGTAAAGAACTATACCGTCACTGGGACAGGAGATTAGAAACACTTTCGTATGTCCCAGGCCAGAGCCACCACCACTGGACTGTGTTCCACTGTTCCACTGAGTATAAATATTCAATGTTTTCTACAGAGTCGAGACTGACAGATCAATCACAGAACTGTCAACAGCCTGGTGTTTGGTTTTGGTGATGGATTTTGAAGTTCAGACTTCCGGTTGGTCACTAGAAAAGCAGAAATCAGGTATATGCCTACATTTGCCTCTGGTTTTCATGACAAACTGCCTAAGATTTTTAAGATTTCTGTGAGGCACTGTGAGAACATTTTTTTAATTATTATTATTAAAAATTCAGTTGTCCTTTTATTTTAATAAATGTCATGGAAAATTTGTCTTAAAAGAGGAGTTTAGAGTTGGTCCTGATTATAAGAGAGGATGGCGACATTGTAGGAACAGTGGCAACGTATTGTTCTGTCTCTAGAGAACACCTTTCTTATATTCCAGTGCTTCTGAAATGAAAATACACATGGAAATACAGTGTTCATTTTCTTCTTGTTCTTATGAAAATAAAAGTGCTGGATTTTACGAGATACAGTTGGGTTTGATTACAGCAGTGTATAATGACATCAGGATCTCAGTTTTCTGATCAGATTCCACATGATGTTCCTGTAGAAGAAATGTTTCATGTAGGTCTAGCCTGTCTTTTTGGAACATCTTACAAGTTTTTTTTCCTCACATGACTGGGAATTAAAAATGCCTTTTCTCTGATAGAAGTTTAATTTATAAAGAATTATAATTTATATTTGAATATGTAATATTCAATAATTTGAATTTAGACAAACTGGAGGAATAGTTATCAAGGAGAGCTCAGTGCAGAACTTGTAAGGTTTATGAAGCCTATTTCTCACTCTTCTATGCTATCTTCTTGAGTTGCCTGCAGCCCCCAGATGATATTGTTACCTTCTGTGCTCATTTTGAATTTTTAGTGCTTTCTAGATAGATACTGACGGCTTGTAGACACCTGCCTGGGAGTTTTCTCAGACTAACATTAATATAGCCAACATGTTTTTCAGATTGTCAGAACTAATCTTATTATGGAGTGAGTTTTCACTTACAAAAGCATTTATAATTATTATGAACCAAATTTTGCCTCCAGATATGTCCCTGAGTTTGCATCCTTAAGGGCCATTCTGCCTAAGCTTTCATTTTTCAGGGTCATTCCCAATCTTCCTTCCAACCCCTGGCTTGCACTGGTGAGTCAGCTGAATTCACTTCGCTCTCCCAGGAAGATCAGCACTTGCTTAACACAGTAAGTTCACGGGCAAAAGCAGCCATTTGTGTCATTATGGATTAACCTCAGAAACAGATTCAATTGTGTTGTGCCATAAGTAATTTATTTCCAAGGACAGCTTTTCTGTGTGAGCATGGCACTGTCTCCAGCTCCCGGTCACAAGCAGGCTGTGGACAGATTTCCGGGAGGCAGCAGTGACAGCACTGGCTGTGGGATATTGGAAAATCATCTCTTCCATGGAGAGATTTAAAATCCAAAGTATGTTCTTTAACACATACAAAAATGGGAGTAGGTGAGGACCAAGCAATGAACTGAGAGTTTTCTCATGTGTCCTGGAAAATGCTTGGATTAAAGTGCAGATTTTCTGATACTTGCATGACTGTGAATATTGATCCTGCAGTGTTTTGTATTCAGGAATCACTACAGTTTGATTTAGCTTGAGCAAACTATATAAGAGCTCTCTTCAGAGTGGAACTGTTATTACTTTGATGATTAAATAACCTTTATTTTTTTGGCATTTCAGTCCAGCTAGTTAAGTCTCATGATCTAATTATAATTTGGTATTTGATAACTGAAGAGACTATCAAGAACCTCTAAATTAAATATTTCAGAAACAAAATGTCCTGTCTGAGAGTTAAATAAAAATTGTTAAAACAAAACATTCTTTCTTCTATTCACCACTGTTTACATTCTGTTTACTCATTAATGTTTCATGCACAGAATGAAAACTTAATGACCCCAGCATGTAGCATTTCACTTCATCCTGAACTGCTCTTTGTCTTTTTTTCTCTGTCATTTCTTGGGCAAAAATTGACAGTCAAAAAATGTCCCCCATTTGCCATTGTCTAAAAACATTGGGAATGGCTGAGCAATAATCCCTGGCAGCAAATAATTTTGTCTTAATGAATGTCACCATAGAGATGATGACCATTGCTCATATATTAGTGGACTGTCTGCCAGAATAATTTGCTATCTCATGCAATTGTTTTCTATTAGTGTGCAGAAGTGTAGGTTAATCAATAGATTCATCTATATTAGTAAATCTGATCACCCCCTTACAGTGTCATTTGACAATTGTGCCTGCATCTGACTAGTGTGCCAAAGTGGGTGTCTACTTGCATACGTTATACCTGTCATTTTGTAGTAGTTATTCACTTTTTAACAATTTAACACTGGGCCTCAGTCAGCAGATGAAAAACTATAGTGAGCTCAGGTTATTCAAGTCTGAGTTTTTCACTTAGGACCAATCTATGTTTTACTTTTCACATATAGTGATTAAAAATAGATAATACTCCAGGTAACAGGAAGCACCTTTTGCATTGGTTTTACAAGAACAGAAATGAGCCGAAAAAAGTAGTTATTCCCGTTTCTCTACTTTTCTCTTCCTTTTTGGGGGTAGGGCTTAATTCTCTGCATTCAGGTTGAGGGACTTTTGTCCAGTGGCTTGTTGCTTGAGCAAAAGTGGTAAAACCAGTGGTTTATTCTTCATTCTGTGACACAGGGAATGTATTCTGTGCAGCAAAGCAGAAGAATCTGAATCACACACTAGAAAGGGAAGGATGGCTGGTGTTTGTATCTTCACGCACAAGAACAAGTTATCCCTGTGAGACTGGGATTCGTAAAAATCCAGACATATTGGTTAATTGTTATACCAGTAGTATGTGGAAGTCCTGCATGTGCCTAGGATTTTGCTATGCCATGCAAAATAAAAACACAGGTACCCAGGAACACCTGTAGCACAGGCAGGAAAAAACAGCAACAAAGATGGGTGAAGTCCTCCAAATGACAAAGGAAGTCTGAGGTAGACCTGAGAACTGAACATTGTTCCATCAAAATCCATTGCCATAATCTGAGGATGTTTCATCTTTTTTAAGTCCTGACTAAAAAGAATAGGAAGTTATAACACTGAAATAATAATCAGTCTGATCCAAGAAATACTGATACCAAATTTTTTGTTGTGCAGTTCAGACATCCCTGGTAACTCATATTGCAAAATATTTTATAACGAGCCTTTCCAGCCTTTGGATATATTTTCTGAAGAAACAGAACAAAACCACCTTGCTATGTGATACGGCTCAGGGAAAGAAGTGTGGAACAAGTATAGTGAAAGACACACTTCTTGCACTGCTTTCCTGACTACTTGTCTGAAAGGGCTCCTTCCTCACACTCCTGGTGCCTCAGTGGTGACGATGGAGATGGGGCAAGGAGTATTTTGCATATGAAGCAAGGAATATGAAGGCATTTTGTTCAGGTTTTGTCTCAGCTATTGCTGAGAGGTCACACTGGCAACCGAATTTTACTTTCAGGTTCTCAAAACTCCTAGATAAAATGTCTCTTTTAGCGACATTGAATCCATCAGGTCTCTTCAATACAGTGGATAATGCAGTATTCCACTGAGGAACATTTGGTAATGCCTTCTTCCCTACTCTTCTCTGAATAGGCTAGTCATACTTCTATTCCCAGCAAAGCTGGCTAGTTTTGACTTTTTTTTTAACATTTCTTCTTTCAAAGAAATTGTTGTACACCTTATTTAGGGATTTCAGTTTGCAAATAGGATGTTTATTTATGTTTACTTTTCTGCAAAAACAAAGGGCATAATTTTCCTGTTGAGACAGTATATGAATGATAAGTTTTTGGCAAGGCAGAAATTGTAATGGGTGTTGGAGGGATAGAAACCAGTCTTATTTGTGTTCAAACTCAGCATCCATCACTGTAGTGTCTGACTGCCCCTAAAAATTATAAGTGCAGCATCATCTTTTCCTTCAGGAGGGAATTGAAGTTTTTTGATGGTTTTTATTTTTCAGTGAGAGTATAATGAAAAGGTTAGGTGGGGAAATGGATTCTCTTCTGGGGGTTCCTACATGATCTTTTCTAGTGGTAAATTCCACTTTTGCCATGTAACTTCTTTTTTCTCCTAACCCACATTCTTTCTTGAGCTTGACGTTCACTTCTGTCACTTAAGTCAGTGCAACTGACTCCAAATGCAAGTCAGCCTCACATTTATAAGTAGAAAGGAGCTATTTTTACCTCACCTTACTTTAGATGCTATTAAAAATAATTTCCCATTCTATTGTGTTTCCAGAATCAACTCTCAAGAGAGTATAGGATGAGGAAATTATGCCTCTTTGATGCTCCTTGGTTTGAGTGGAAAGGAGAAGCTTGAAAGAGGCTTTTCCTATGATTCTTTTTATAGACAGCTATGTGGCCACACAGAATTGTTCATTGCTGGCTATTGCTTATACTGGTCACAGCCTCCTAAGACAATTTTTTCATTTTGCAATTTATCTGCACAGTTTGCTAGGATGCCATGCAGACTAAGTAGTGTGCTCTTCTACTTTGCCTGCACGTACATGCACACATACCTTTCTCAACAGTTTTGGGGTGTTTTTTCAACTTAGTGAATACAGATAATTTGAACTTAATTAGAAGAAAATATGAGAAGTACTACTAACAACAGTACCTGCAAGTGTAGCTAAAATGATGCCTGAACTTTTCTAGGTCACGCTTTTTGTTTTTGCTTCCACACTACTGTCTGAGAAGCAGAAACATAAACCACAGAAAGAAAGGTTGGTACACAGGTGCAATAGTTGCTACTGAACTGAAAACACAGTGCGGGTTTTGTGGTGGTTGCCATAGCAACAAGATCATTTACAGAACATAATCCCATTAGGAGAAAACATTTTTAAACTGAGCTAATTGTACATGAGTTTATATTGCTTCACAACCTGTTTTTGGAAGATTTCATTTTTAGGATACTAATAAAAGACTGATTAAAAGCATTACACATTGTCCTAAATTGCCTACAAAAAGAGAGGAGATGAGAATTATGTAAATTATTGCAGGTTTCCTTAAATTGAACCAGTATGATCAAGTAAATTAATTCATGTTCTCATTTCTGTATTAAAAGTCACAAGATAGCAGCTGTACCTGTATTATATTATCAGCTTGGTCAAATTCTGGTCCTTCCAAGAGCATTCCTCAAACGGCTCTTTCCCTTAGAGACTCTGTTCATTCCTTTGGACGTCTCCCTGTTTTAGAAATTTTGTTAACATTTCCTCTGCACTGACTTGTGCACTAAGAGATGTAAAAAGCCTGTTGATAATTGACAGAAAGCAAGCTAATGGATCGTAAAAAAGCAGAATGAATAAAACTAAGATGAAATGTTTCACCTGTGGGAAGGCAAAGTTAGATTTAGGAAAAAGCCTGAAAGTAAAAAGGAATGCTGAGATCTGCAGGTGCCATAAGGAAACCAGGGATTTCCAGCTAAATTCTCTAAGAAGTCATGTTCAAAAGCCTGTCCTTTGTATTTTAGCCTTGCTCCAGAGCAATGTTGCTGCCACGTACCTGCATAAAAGAAATAAAATGTCAATGGTTAAGCAGCAGGATTGTACCTATTGAATTATATGTGATGGGACTGTTCTGCTTAGTAACGTTTCTGGCCACCAGTCACATTTTCATTCAAGAAGTGATCTGAAGAATTCATTGGCACTGCAAGTCAGAGAGGTCAAGAGCTCAGAAAGTTTTCAAAGGAATTTGGATATCTGTATAGCAGCTAAAAATACCTGGAGTTACACAATGTTGGGGATTATGCCTCTTTGTCTTCTCTCCCTTTCTATGCCTCTCCACTCCATATACAGCAATCTTCCATTTAGGTCCTGTTACATCTGAAGTAGGTGGGATCAATGCTGTGGGAGTCATGGTGTAGTCTATATGGACACAAATCTCATGCAGTACACAATCCTACATTTCTCGTAAGCAGCAAACCCCACACTTCTAGAGGCCAAACAGGATCTTGGTGTGTGGGTGTACAGCTTTATATAAGCTTTCCCTGATTTCACCAGGATCTTCTCCAGTTTACATAGGTCCCTAGGAAACTATCTTTTAAAGACGTAAGCAGGCTGAGAAATGCATTCACCCACATCATGGAAGGAGGCAGAGAACTCAGATACAAACTCATCTTGATCAGGGACACATCAGGGACTGTTGTATGGAATTGAAATGTCTATAAGAAGAGGTTATGGAGCAAATTGTCAGAGTAAGTGGTGGCCTAAAACTGTAATAGAAGTTTGGGATAAAATAGCAGAATTTTGAGCTGTGGTTTGAAGGCTCTTGACTAAAACTGCTGGAGGCCTGGAAGGGAGTAAATGTGATTCCAGTCTTTTAAGAGTTTTTAAGGACTTTTAAATTGTTCCATAAGAGATCATGGGAACTACAGGATGTTAATAGTGAGAGAGAAATGTAAATCTGTCTATACCAGTCAAAAGCAAAGGAAATAGAACAGAAAACTAATAGAATTAAGAGGTTCTTGGTTCACTTGGGAGCCTTGAACTTGGTTTTTGCTTACAATATCAATAATTTTAAAAAGATCTGCTTCACAAACTCTCACATCAACAGAGAGTTCCAGTTGATAGACTACACATGTAACAAAATACTGGGATTTCTAAAAGGCAGTTTGTGAGGTCCATCACCAAAAAAACCCTACAAGAAATTAAGAAGCTGTGAAATAACAAAGAATGTCTTTATATAAATGGCCAAAAAGTAGGAAACACAATAGGTGTCAATCATGCTTTTTGTGGTAGAGAAGTTACCAATCATGTTCTGTAGGGAACTGTGCTATTGAGCACACACATAAATGACCCAGAAAAGACATAGAACAATGTTACGATTAATTTTGCTAATTATGCTAATGTAAACAACGCAGCAAAAAAAAGAAAGCTTATTGAGAAAATTGCAGGAGAGCCTTATGAAGATGTGTGACTGGGTTAAAACAGCAGGTGATATTCAGTGTAGGTGTAGAGTGATGTAGGAGGACTTGTTCTGAGATGATCTTTAGAAATCAGAGATCTTAGGATTGGGTCAGTGGAGGTTAAAAAACTAAACAGAGGAAAAATCAGAAATTACAATCTTTAAATGACTCAAAGCTGAAAGAGTATTCAGGGAATGTTTCACCTACAGACACGGACCTTTTGGAGTGATTACAGAGGAGGGCTACCAAGATGATTAGAGGAATGGAACACCTCTCCTATGAGGAAAGGTTGAGAGAGTTGGGATTGTTCAGTCCGAAAAAAAGAAGGCTCTAGGGTAATCTAATTGTGGCTTTCCAGTACCTGAAAGCAGCCCACAAGAAAGGTGGAGAGAGACTTTTTGCATGTGGTGACAGCACAAGGGGGAATGGATTCAAACTGAAAGACAGTAGGTTTAGATTGGACATTAGGAAGAAATTCTTTACTGTGAGGGTGGTGAGGCACTGGAAGAGATTGCCCAGAGAAGTTGTGGATGCCCCATCCCTGGAAGAGTTCAAAACCAGGTTGGATGGGCCTCTGAGCAACCTGGTCTAGTGGAAGGTGTCCTTGTCCAAGGGGGTTGGAATTAGATCATCTTTAAGGTCCCTTCCAACCCAATTCATTCTATGATTCTATGTGCCCTGTGCTTTATAGTCTTTTTTTGGCACCTGCTTTTTGACAGAACATGATTGAAGTGGCACCCTTGACCTGTTGCCTATTAAAAATGTGTGTACAGAGACAATATGTACAACGTTCTTGTTAGTCTTAAGTTCCTCTTCAGAATGAAAATCGTCCTATGAATGCTTTTCAATTTTGTGAAGTAATTTTATGAAGTTTATTGTTCTTTTTCCTTCTCACAAAATATCTGCTATACTAATAGGTAGCAGTACACCCACAAATAGCAAAGAGAATATTTGTTCTATTGACAGGATTAAAATATTTGTCCTCCCTAACTGGAAAGCATGGAAAACATAAGTCAAAAAAGCTTTCTTTCTCCTCTTCACAAGACTATTAGGGAAGGAGGAAAATAGGTAAAAAGTAGTGTGATACATCTGGATTTGCAAAAGACTTCAATGAATCCAAGCAACAGGTGGTAATATTTTTTTAAGCAAGCTTGAATCCATACAGCATTAATAGAGCCCGAATGTGTTATTTAGAATGCTTTTATGTAGTCAATGTGATATAAACTATTAAGATGGAATGTGTCTTGTTTTTGTTATAATCTATTAGTGTTCCTAAAAAACTCTTCATCTATAGCTTTTTCTAGTTAAAAATAATTTTTTTCCAGCTCAAATTTAAAAAAGAGCTTCTTCTACAAAAATTTTCTTGCTATTTTAAGAAAAAAAAAGGTTTTTTTAGATAGGTGAAATGTCTCACCTTATATTCTAAAAATTGAAATGAAGTGAGAGGTCTGTGGAAATAAAGAAGTAGGAACCTGTAAAACCTTTTATTTTTAAAATTGTCTTACAGTAAAACCAAGCAGGTTCGCATGTAAACACGTGAAAGTAGCAAAATAAAATAGTTTCATAGATTCAAAACAAAGGACAAAACCCCATGAAACACATGGAATGCTTTCAGTCTCCATTCTCTTTGAAATCTTAAAAATTATCACACTTTTAGCTAACTCTGCTAGCTAATAAGTAGCATTTTGGGCCAAACTGAATGTTTTCATTTCATTGTTCACTGCACATCATTAATCTTGTTCTTTAAGGTCAAAGCATAAGCGACTCTCTCTCTCTCTCTCTCTCTCTCTCTCTTTTTGTTCTTTTTGCTTTTCCTTTTCTAAATCAACTAAAATATCCAAACCCTAAGGGTAGCTATTATGCTTTCAGTAAGAAAAATGCATTCTTTGCAAAATAACTTTGGTTCTTGTTTCCATAGGATTTTTTTACTCACATTTAACATTAATGCCAAATCATGTAATGCTGACCTGTATGGTACTCAGTTGATTTTACTAGGTGATTAAAAAGAAATTTTAGGCAAAATCATTTTGGTTTACAGCCTTTCCAGATCGTGATGCTCAGTCTTATTCTTGAAAACAGTAACATTTTATACAGAAATAAATCAAGAATTAGAATGGCAGAGTGGTATTAACCCCTCCACTCCATGTTGTTCAACTTTTAGGATGACATGTCAGTTAGATGCCATGTCAGTGTCGGGGCAATTTTTAAAGTCAAGTTGGGCCTGCTGTGTCACTATTTAGATCAGACACACAGTAAAATACATATGAAGCTGCTGCCCACCTTTCTCAGAAAGTTATGAATCAGTGGGGAGAGCCCAGATTTTGTATCCCTGAGCCATCTAACACCTGGATCACTTTAGCTTGCCTAGGTTGTTAAGTGCCCTGGCACCAAAATATCCCTCAAGAGGCAGCACGGCCTTGTGTGAATTTATTAAAACACTTCAGTTTTAACCGTTAGAGCTGGTTAGGATACTATTTTGTTTCCCCACCATGCTTAAGTGAAAGTTTACCACTTCAAAATATTAATGCTGTGAAGATTAAAGTCAATGACCTCATCACATAAATTGTTATTAAGCATGAGGGATTTTCATCTGTACATTAAGGACTGGGCTACATCCCTAAATGCTGAACCAAAGATAAGCTCTTTCTTGAAGATTGTGATAATTTGTGCCGTTCGCTCAGCACCTGCTAAAATGGGGTCTCATTCAAACGATAAAATAGAAAAAAAAAGGATATTTCATCCCTCTTAGCTTTTTGTAATCCATGCCCTTCAGTTGAAAGATTTTGCAGATGGAGAATTACCTTGAATTCTCATCTTGAATATTGCATGCAGTTTTGGTCACCGCAATATAAAAAAGATATTAACTTACTGGAGAGGGTCCAAAGGAGGGCAACAAAGATGGTGAAGGGCCTTGAGGAGAAGCCGTATGAGGAGTAGCTGAGGTCACTTGTTCTGTTCAGCCTGGAGAAGAGGAGACTGAGGGGAGACCTCATAGCAGTCTACAACTTCCTTGTGAGGGGAAGTGGAGGGGCAGGCACTGATCTCTTCTCTCTGGTCACCTGAGGGAATGGCCTGAAGTTGTGTCAGGGAAGTTTAGGTTGGATATTAGGAAAAGGTTCTTCACCCAGAGGGTAGTTGGGCACTGGAACAGGCTCCCCAGGGCAGTGGTCACAGCACCAAGCCTGACAGAGTTCAAGGAGCACTTGGACAATGCTCTCAGGCACATGGTGTGACTCTGGGGTGTCCTGTGCAAAGATAGGAGTTGGATTCAATGATCCTTATGGGTCCCTCCCAACTCAGCATATTCTGTGATTCTGCACTTAGTGCTGAGGTTCTCTCTCTCTTACTTTTCATTTTTTCCTGCTCCAACCACAATTGAGTAAAAAACACTGAAACCTTCAGATGCAAACTTCCATTTACCTGAAACATGGTGTTGGTGAAAGAAGATACTGATTGGCAGGGTACCAATCATTTTTGGTAACTTTGGATCACTTTCTAGACTTCTGGTGTCTCTTTCCTTGCTTGCAGGAGACTGCTTTAATTTCAGTGTTGATTCGGGACTAGCAACTCATGTTATTTTACGTGAATATGGTAACATGAGGTCCAGGAGGCAAAGTCATACACTGGAAAGAAACAAACTGTGATGAACAACTGCATATTTATTGGACAACATTTAGTATTCACAGGTTTTTTGGGTTAAGGAAGCTGGTGACATTTTCTCTTTATTGCCTTGCAGCTGGGCTGCAGCACCTATTCCTTGTTCAAACAGATTCTAGTACTTCTTCAATAATTTCCATATCAAAGCTGTAGGTTTTTTCTGTGTTAAGGTACTATGTATTGATCCTTCTGATGCCTGATTTTTATTTATCAGAACTTGATTGGTTTTGTTATTTGTGGGTAGTTTATAAATTTACAAAGAATCTGAATTTACAAAGGATCTGAATTTTTCCCATCAAGATTTTGTATGGCTCAATAGCATCCTTTTGAAGGAATGTATTGTCATTTTAAATTGTATTGTGCACTATTCATCACAGTAGATTTATTTTTTTAAGTAAAATATTATCCCTTCCTAAATTGTCTCTCTGTAGTACTAGAGCAGGGGGGAAATAAAAGTTTATATGTATGATCCCTGAATTTAGGTTTTTTTAATAAAAAAAGCTCAAACCATATATTTTTCTGATTGTGAAATATTCTTTTTAAGTGTTTTCCTCATGTATTTTCCCCTCAGCTTTCTTTTCCTTGTTTCAGTTGAGACTGGCGGTGGAAACCTCATAAACTCGAAAGCCTCCCCTGTAAGATTTCCAGTCCATTCTGCATTTTGAAACAAAAATAGTATATCTTACATCTGAATGATTTGAAAATGTCCAAAGCAGATCCAAGCCCCAAATCTTACAAGTTTTCCACATCAGCTTGCTATAATATACTTGTTTCTACATTTAGTCAGGCAATTGTAAGCATAGAGCATCTTCAACTAGAAAGTAGAAATAATTTTCATATCTGTATTCAGCACTCCTGTTTGCTGCCTCTAAAAGTCTATCTTTTTTTGTTGTTGTTGTTCTTTTTTTTAGTGTGGCTTCTTTCCTATGCTGGATTATTTCAGAAATGTGTATTATGCAAAGTACTAGATATGGGTTCTGAGAGTAAATTAAATTTCATCCTGTTGCCTCCCATTTTGTCATGCTAGCAGTGAGCAGAGCAGTCCAGACAAAGGCAGCACTTACATGCACAGAGGGGAAGCATGGAGCAACTGCTTGTGTGCAGTTTGAATTTTGGCTGGGCAACTTCTGGGCAATGCAGCAAAGTATCCAAACATCTCCATCAGGCCACATCTTTCAGGGGGCCCTGCGAAAAAAAAAGGTTCTCTTCCAAACAAGTGGTGCAAGAGTGATATTACGAAGGGCTGGAAATGGAGAAACTCTCAGTTGTGAAGTGAGCTGGAAGTGGATAGGAATAATATGCTTGGAAGTATCATCTGAATTTAAATGTGATACCTCTTCTAGTTCTGGATGTTTGTGTATAGCCCAATCCAAAGACCATGGAGAAGAAGGGTGCTTAAACTCTAGCAGAGTTTGAATACAAGGATACTATTTTTTCTCCTTTTCTCACTAGTAGAGACATCTCAATATCTTATTTTTTAGTTTTCAAAACAAACTTTAGTTTGTTTAGTTTCAAAACAAAGACCCCTTTTTTTTTTTTTTCCCACCAGTGTTGATTAATTTTCTTACAAGAGCATGTCCTTTGTGTTGATTCTAGTGGATTCTGTTATGGTAGCCACCATGATAAATTGATTTCCAGAGAGGGGGAGCCTACTAGGTAGATGCTACAGTACTACAATTAAATAAAGTTCATGGGATTAATTGTGTAACACTTTGCAGAGAGGAAAAAAACCCTAAGTTTTGAGGCTACTCTTCACATACTACACTTTTACAGCAAATAGCAAGTGTTCCTTTCCTTGCCAGACATTACATTTTCTCATTTATCCAAAAGAAGTCTGCAAGACTTTAGTTATCCCTTGCTGTTTCTGAAGCAGCAGTTTTAAAGAAAATATAATTACTGAGTTCTAATATGACTTGCATTACTCCTGCCAGATGCTGTGATAGGACCCCCGCCCCCAACATTAATGCATAGGATCTGATGAGACATAATTATCCAATCCCTTTATTGTAAATATGAAGCCTCATCTTCTTTCATTCTTTTTCTTAAATTATTAAAATGATACAAATGACAGGAAAAAATCTTTTCTTGTTGCTTGAAATTTTAAAAGCCCCATTCCGAGCCCCACAGAGCTCCCCTTAATGAGTGTTTTGAAAAATATACCAGGAAATAAACTTGTCCTTTGAAAGAGATAAAAAGACTGTAAACTGCATTTTATAGAACAAATATCTTTCTAGAGAACCCACTGCATACAATAATAAGCTGTGATATAGAGATACTTGAAAAGAAAAAATTCAGCACTGTTTTCATCAAGGTCAAATCTGTCTGACTTTCTCCTAGTATTTTAAAAAGGTTCTTGTGGGAGGAATTGGTAATGATTTTGAAAATGCTTAAGAAAGTGAATGTCACAACTGAGCATATCTAGTCTAAAGGTAAATGTGTTATACATTGACATTTGTATGTAGTTCAATGGGTAAACTATAATTGTAACAGGTCAAAGGTGTTCAGATCAAATAGGTCTTTTCCAAAAATCCAGTAACAACTCTTCATAACCACAATCTCTGGACTTTTCTGTGTTGAAAAGGAAAATGTTTGATAAATCTCCATCTAAGTAAATTTCTTACTCTTTTGAGTGGTAGCTATGTATGTATTTTTACGATTGCCTTTAAGAGTCTCAGGCACAGATCAGTTATACCAGAGTTGCTGAACTGTCTTAATTATGATGGTCTCAATCCAAAGAGACAAAAAGCGATACAAGTAACCTCTGTATCTGACTGTGTAACCCAAACACTGAAAATAATCAAGCTGGTGGTAAACAAGAAAACCAAATGAACTTGTTTGTGGCAATCTAAATGAGAGGTTATGTGTCAAAAAGTAATGCATTGGGACTCAGAATTATCAGACAGGACGAAAAATGCTGTGCAACTGTATTTTTGGAAAAGAAATGACAGTGGCATTTGAGAGCAATGTTGAAACAGTCCTCTCTTAGAATAATGAAAAGGAGCAACACTATGTGAAAACTCAGTTAATCAAACTGTCTATCACTAAATATAAGGCTTAGCTGCCTCTGATCTTTGCAATGTCTCCTCTGGGAATTTCACTAAAGCTTCTGTTCAATAACTGCCGTGGTGGTTATATCTGCCTTTTTTTTTTTTTGTTCGGAGAACTAAACCTTGCTTCTAAGTAAGTCTTACTGGTGGCAGCTAACAAAAAATCTGTGTACGTCTGGAAGGAAAACAGGCTGGAAAAGGAAAGATCATTGGTGTCTTGCCACGGAGAGGGAGTTTTTGGCATTTTTTGGAATATGCCTGATATCATTGCAGTCTCTGAATTTTCCAAATACTGAAAAAAAAGACACAAAATCAATTAGTTTATTCAATTTGTCTACTAATATTACTGTAGTAGTGTATGATGCCTTCAGATCCCATCTCCAGATATTAAGAGATGAAAGACAATTATTATTTTGTGATTATGCTAGGAAAATATCATTCCATAATTGTATTGCTTTCTATATTTTCACCTGCTCATGCATTAATATGCAATGCCAGAGAATGATCAAGACAGAACTTTCATCTGACTGAGTATGGCTAGCTTCATGTTATATAGTTTTGGTTGAAATCAAGACATGCTTCTGAATTTTTATTATTTTTATTTAAACACAGACACCTCCGTCATAATAGAAAGAAACCAAACAATATGTTTTCCAATATCCCACTGATAGGAACTGTAAGACTAGACAAAAGGAATGGATGACTGTCTGTCTTTGGATCCTCCAATTTTCAGGTTGTTCTGGGGATCTTTCACAATTAATTGGCATTTCTGTGGGTTTCTACTGGAGCACATAGCTTTGTAGATGTCATTTTTGTTTGACCTCTTTGGTAGTTGTGACAAAAATTTAACAAGATTGTTAAAGAAAAGATTGACTCCGTACATTTGCCAGAGTACAGAATGTAATGATTTCCTTTTTTCTCTTTATAATTTAAGTGGTAAACAATGAAAAAAGAATACTTTTAAGACCACATAAGTAATCTTGTCTGTCCTACAGAGCTTGCTGGACATTTCTAATATGAAATTAATTGTTAATCACTCCAGAATACTTCTTGAAAACAACTTAGGACATATGCTCTGAAAATTGGATTCCATTCTGAAAAGCGACAATACTGAAGTGTCACCTTTTAACTTATCAGATCTGTTCCATATGTGTTCAGGGTTTTATCTGCTGACTTCTGTGGCAAAAATATGTCTCTACTGCTTGTTTTACTCATGTTCATCCTGCAGAAGTGGCACAGCTCCACGAAGAGATCTTGATTCTGCTCCTTTCTGTGTATCTTTATCATTAGAAGTGTTTTCTGAGTTTTAATTAAAGGCTACATCAGATGGCCTCAAGAGACTGTACCCGACCCAGTGATGTTTTGCTGGTCCAATATATACATAGATGGCAGTGGAATTACTAAGATATGATAACAGATCTAATTAGTTCTGCACATACATTATTTACTGATGGTCATGTAGAAGAGAGGGAGGATCCAGGCTGACTTCAAATGCACAGCAATTTTTTTAGAATTGCTACTGGGAGAGGAACTGGGAAGCAAATAGCCCATCTCTGAAACAGATTTGAGCTGACATTTCAGAGAGACATTAACTTCTGAACTTCATGCTGCCATTTGTACTGCACTGCTTTAGAATAATTCTTTGGATTGCCAAGTAATGAAAAGGGAGCGTGTCCAAAGAAGGACGATGAAGTGGGTGAAGAGCACAAATCTGATGAGGAGCGGCTGCAGGTGCTGGGGTTGTGCTCTCTGGAGAAAAGGAGGCTCAGGTCCCTGCAACCTCCTGAAAGGAGGTTGTAGCCAGGTGGGAGTTGGTCTCTATTCCCTAGTAACAAGTGACAGGACAAGAGGAAATGGCCTCTTGGCCAGAGGAAAGTTGCTCCAGGGGAGGTTTAGATTGGATGTTAGGAAAACTTTCATTATACAAAGGGTTGTCAAGCATTGGAACAGGCTGCCTAGGAAGTGATGGAGTCACAATCCCAGGAGGTATTTAAAAGATATGTAGAATGTGGCACTTGGGGACATGGTTAGTGCTGGCAGTGCTGGGTTAATGATTGGACTCAATGACCTTGAAGTTCTTTTCCCACCTAAATAATTCTATGATTCTGAAAGTGAAGTCATTTTAAAGTTTGTTGATTTGGGGATTTTCTTGGCCTTGTGTACCTTAACAATCCTTTTGTTCAAATTTCTGTTCAGAATTTTGCCAGAATGTTATTTTTAGCTTGCTAGTGAGACTTCTTTGTGTGTATGACTCATGTAAGCCACACTGCTGAGTACTTATATTTATTATTTATACAGCCATGCATATTCCATGAAATGGACATTTCTCTGTCACCTTCATTGATATCTGAAGCTTTATGGAGAAAAAAGCTAACTCTGAAAACCAGCTCTGTATTTAAGACGGACGTGATGGGTTCAAAACACAAGCTTTTTTTTCCCTTAGATTCAAGTTGCATCAAAGCCCTCAAGTTTTCTTATGGGGAGTAACTAAAATTCTGTAATTTACCATAGGTTTATATTTGGATGTTTGCTCTCTATTCAAATTTCCCAGCTTGAACACAGCATAAATTTCTCACTAGGAAAAAATCAAAAACATTTAATCATAAAAACATTCTTGTGATGCTCACATGCTTGGAAACTATGGTAATAAATATTATATAAATACATAGACAGAAGGGAAAACCTGTAATGGGATTAAAATTAAGAAAAACATAAAAAAATTCACCTCTTCCCCAAAGCCCTTCAACCTCCCAATGTAGTACATTTGGATTCTTTAGTAGATTAAACAAATAGCAATTACATTGGAAGGTTCATAGGATTAGACTTATGCCATGTTATTATTCACTTGAATGTAATTTTAGAAATGAGATATTACAGGATTCTCATATTTTCTGCTTGCTTTGCCTTTATGCACCATTTAATTTAAAAGTGTTATCTAGTCGCTGTTAGTAAAGTTTTCACCTAGGAGAGATCTATAGGCTTTTGTGGGTAGCTCTAGTTCACTCCCTGGATGATCACTTATTTTAATGAGAGAAATAAACATAGTGGGAAAGGCTCTTAGGTGAATTGTTTCTATCTCAAAATACTTTTCTACATTTGTATCATCTTCAATGCAGCAAAACCAAAAAACCTTTCATAATTGCTGTGATATATTGCTTTTAATAGCCTGGTAAGAGAGAAGGAATAAAATTGGAATGCTAGCTCTTTTGACTGAACAGAACACAGAACAGCAAAGATGGGTGGAGGTGGAGAATCCCGTTAAGCCAACTCAGTAACTGCTAAAGCCAACCCCATGCTGGGGCACAACGTGAGCGTGACACCCACAAAAGAAGCTGCCCTGTAAATCTGTTGCTTTAAATCCATTCATCTCTGGGGGATTGGATGCAGTTGATGTGATGTTTGAATAAATAAATGAACGCTGTGTTATTCTTGGCTTAGTAGGCTATTATAAGGCTCATTGCTTCAGGCTGTTGACCAGCTTGTTGATGACATTTTGTCCATGCATTAGGGAAAGGTGAATCAATAGTGGTTATTAACAGTCCTTTTGTTGCTGTGAGACTCCCTTGCACATGGGATATGATCACAGGATCAGCTATGATGTTCCCAGCTCTAATATTGATTCTATGCATGAAACAGAAATATAAACAGCAGAAGCCATCTTCTGCCTCCCTCAAACTGTTTGCTGGCTCCTGCTATAAATTAACATGGATCATTTTTAAGCATCTCTTTTTGGTTCATTGGGTAGAATTTTATTTTTCAGATTAAAAAAAAATCCAGCATGAGCATTGCCATTGCCCTGGAAATGCTCAGTCATCAGCACCTAAAGATGTCTCTGTATTCTGCTTGGATGCTGTCTCTTCCATGAAATATTCCTTTCTTGTCTCCCCAAGGTTGCACTCTGGATAACCCGGTCATTTTCTTTTCCCAGGAGCATGAGTATCATTTTACCTAACTTTAACATTTAAACCTTAGGTTTTTTTGTCAAAAAAATGTCTATCTGGGCTTACTGTAGTCCACGGAAGAGACTTCTCAACAGGCATTTGTAGAAGATGGTTGTCTGAGATACTGAAGATAAATTGTCCTCTTGGGTGTCAGTTCCCATTGACAATATAAACAATCTGCTCAGCTAGCTGTGTGTAGTGGCTTACTTTGGAGACTAAGGAAAGATTAAGCCCATCCTATTTAACACTGTCTTCTGAGATAGCACACAGACATAGGTAACATGCAAGGTGTAATTAATAGTTAAGAAAAACAAAAAAAGCTCAAAATTTAACCATACACTCAAAAAAATGATATGCCAAAATATATGGATTGCATTGACTCTGGCATGTAAAGATAAACATATAAATATAATATCTATCTATCTATCTATCAATCTATCTATCTCCTGACTTAACATCTAGAAGGAAATGAATTCTAAGGAAATCTGAACAATTTGTTTTATTATTTCTCTCTATTTTAAATGCAATGTTGCCTCCTCTACTATATTACTTGAGATGACACATATATTTAGTATATATGGTTTTTGTCTGAAGGAAGTAAAGGAATATGATCCCCATTTCACAGGTGAAAAAATGTGACAGGCCAACTAATGCCTGAATTTAGGCTCCTTTTTGATTCAATGTCACTATTTTTAGATGACAACAAATTGAATAAACTTAGAAGGACTTATAGTAGGGACTTGAGCTAATTTCCCACAATACAGCTTCACACACCAGACGCCCTCCTTTTCTTTATTTTTCCTTTATTTTCTT
>VZRJ01000884.1:79771-111120 GCA_013397565.1 Ptilonorhynchus violaceus
TTTTTCTTTTTTTTTTTTTTTTTTTTTTTTTTTTTTTTTTTTCTATTTATTGTCTGAGAAAGTCTGCTAGCTCATCAGTCTTAGTTCCGAGAGAGAGCATTTTTCTCCTGGAAGAATTGCATTATCCTATTGGACACAGCAGTAGCATTTACCTACATCTTGAATGCAGTCTGAATAATCATCCAGTTCTGAGAGGAAAAGTGGATATAAATGACTTCTTTATTTTTGAGAGATGAGAGACAAGGATGTTTTAAAAAATGTATTGCTCTTTCTTCCTGTGTTTTCTTGGCGGNGTGTCCTCTCTTTTCCCCCAAACAGGATTTTAAGGGTTTGGACAGTGTACTTTTCCTTTGATTTTTTCTTCCTGTTCTGGTGCCGCCAAATATTTGTGCCACTATCTACTTTTTAGTTTAATTCAGTAAGAAACTTACTGTGCAGAATATTCTGGTTGGGATTTTTCTCCCAGTTGATTCAGTAGTTTCAAGAGAAACTTCCTCAGTCGTAGCATCCCACCCTGATTCGTTTTTCTTTTCTGACTTGACATTGTCACAATGGCACACTTAACTAGTTTCAGGCGGTAGAGAATCAGCTAAAGCTCTGGTAGTCAGTGGAGAGCAGAATACGGAGCTTTTATAGAGGATCAACCACGATCTGAAGGGTCTGGTCTCCTTCTCCCTCCCCGTGGGAAGGAGCCAGTGCTTTGCTGACATGCCCAAGAGTGAGCTGTGACGAATCTGGGCCGGTGAGTCTCTAGCCAATTCATTAGATGCTAACGAAGGGTTAACTGCTGCAAAGATATCATTTAACAAGTACTTCAGGTAAAGATTACCTTTTTTTGAATAACTTGAGGGGGCAGCAGAGGGAAGTGGTGTGCATACAAACACAGATACTGGGAATGCTTTGTTTTCATTCAGTGCCCAAGTCAGCACTACTCTTCCTAAATCTATCCCGCTGACACAAATACGTGTATCCATTGTGCATGGAATTAATCACACTTTTAACAACATGATCAGCAGTTTCCTATTAATTTCAGTAAAGTTTGGGTCAAGTTCTAAGTTCATTTCTTCTTTTTGTTGTTATGAAGTCAAATTTGTTAAGGATTTAATCTGGTTTAGCTTCTTCTTTTCTGCTACCCCAGGAATGATATGGTGGAAATGAGAATGTTTAGCTCATACAGCCTAAATGGCATAATACCCATGGACATATAAAAGCAATTTTGGGACTTCTCAAGATTTCCTGCCAATTTCTGTTAAGACTTTGGATTTAATGCAGTCATGGTTCAGGACTGAGTGGCAAGTTTCACTCCACAGTGCTGGTTGTGAGAGAGAAGAATCCACTTTTCATTTTTCAACAGTCAGCCTTTGGTAGGCTACAACAGGGGACTTCCAGGTTCCTCTAAAAGGTTTGAAATATGTCAGCTCCAGAGACTTTCAGCAAGACCTGCAATCCCCTAAGACGCTACTAAAAATCTCTCCTGAGTGTCTGCTTCTTTTCTGCCAGTGATGGTGGCAGGCTGCTGATCTCTTCCGAGCAGGTCCTGTGGTCAGAAAGGTGCTTGCCTCCACCCCAAGGATGAATGTCTGTCAACAAGGTGGTTCATTGGCATTCTGCTGTGAAGATGGAAGAAATCTGCCTGCAGCGACACAGCACTTGCAAGGTCGGCGAAACAGAGAGAGAAAGAAAAGAATTTGCGAGGCTTTTGCTCTCAGTGGGGGAAATTAAAGGTGTCTTGTGTTATAAAATATTAAATAGTGATTTAATCAGCAGTGAGATATGTAAGTGAGCTTAATTAGAAATACATATTATTCTTTGACTTTAAAGCACAAAATGAAAAATTAAAGCAATCTTAGAGGATATGTAATCAGCAAGGAATAATATGTTGGAAAATGAGCCTGATGTTGTAATTGGTGTATGCAATTAAAATTAATTAATTTTAGTTAGCATACATGCATGCAAATATGAAATCAACGAATTTCAGATATTAAACTCATAATTATAGCGATACTATTGCCAGAGTTAGTGACAGAGGAATTGACTTTTCAATGGTAAATAGTTGCTCTTCAGATTTGAGGTCTGTTCTCTTTGCTATAGTGTTGGGCTGAAACGTAATGATTAAAGCTGTTTGATCAGGCATGATTAAAAAAAAAGTTTAGATTCCCCCTCATTTTGACTTGTGCTTCCTAGATTCTTAGCTATATCACTTATACTCACCTCTGGGGTAACTGCAAGACATTTTTTGATCAAGTGCAATTTGAGTTTAAGAAGTTCCCACCCACTCACTCACTGGTTGATAGACTTCTCCCCCCTCAGATTGCTCTCCCTGTCTCTTTGCTAATATAGTCTCGAGGAGCTGTGCTGTAAGCCAACTCATGTAATGATCCAGCTTTGTGAAAAAAATCTTCTCTCTGGTTTCTCTGCAGATTTTCTAATAACTGTTCACCAAACAAAGTGATTTTCTTTATTTCACCTACAAATTAAACCCTCAATGCCCACAACAAAATTATTCCAATGTAAGGAAATTGTACAGAGTAGCAGCCTTCTCAGCTCTGGTAAAAATTTGCTTTAAGTCTTTCCAATTCCTTACTTTGGAGACTGACAATACATTGTTATAAAAGCTCCTGCTTTTCCAAAAAGTCATCCAAGGTAACGTAGGGGCAATTGTAACACGGAATCATTGTATTGCTACTAAAATGAATAAAAAGTCTAAAATGACAGGAGTACCAACGACCACAGCTATTATTAAACATTAGAGAGGGTACATTATGCTTTAACATTTTTTGATCCAGTTTAGCCTAGCAATCAATGCCACATTAATCCCCTTCAGATTATACATGCAACCCAAAACAGAAAGCAGACCCCTGTTGGCTCAAAGTGTCATTAAAAAAAAAGCGCCTTTAAAATGGCTTTAAAGTAAACTTCCTTGTTCTCCCATGGTACAAACGTACCTGTAAGGAGAATTCAAGGGCATTGTCTAAGAGAGATGGAAAGGAAAGACGTGCTGATGAGTGAAAAAGAGGGCAGAGCTCCCCTGCTTCAGTCTCTGCATACCTCCGTACCCAGCACGCCGTACTCCGCTGTGCCTTTGTCTTTCATTTACTCCAATATTCTTTCCTGTTCTGGCAGCAATCTGTTCACTGAAAATTTGTTTCTTTACTGAAGCCTCCAGCTATTTAAAAGCAGCCATTTCTCATATGGGGTGTCTGTGGAGGCTCACCCAGGTTACAGGAGCAAAGTGTGTGGAGAGGGTGCAGTAATCTCTGAGGTGCAATTAAGCAGGTACCACTGTACCTGCCTGTACACCTTTGTGCTCAGCTCCTGTCAGCTCTGTGAGGAGAGCTGAAGCTGCATTTGCTCTGGCTTTCTCTGCCTATTTCAAGTACCTGTAGGTTTTTATTTCAACCTCGCTTCCCCCTCGTTTGCACTGTAGCCTGTTAGTGTGCACACTGTATGTTAAATGCAAATTAATGTATTGAAGGAATGATAATTAAGTGATGTAGGTAGTCTGTGCAGAAAGATCATGTTTGTGTAAAAATGGAACCCGAGCAGAGTTATACAATCACCAGGAAAACGCCTGATTTGTCTAAGCATTACCACTTTTATCCGCTGCATGCAATAGCAACAGGAATCAAAGCAGCTAACTTTCCATCGTCTCAGGACAAAGGTGCCTGTTTGATTCAGCTTCAAGGGCTGCATGCACAATCAGACCCCTGGAGATACTGAAAGGCAGGAACCAGAGAGATGCTTCAACAAAGTTCATAGGGAGGAAGCTGCCTGCATGGAAAGAAAAAGACTGAGAAAGGAAATAAAAAATGGAATGGGGCATGAATACACACTGAGGTCACAGAAAGGCCTAAAAGGGGAAGAAGATATTCAGAAAGACACTTAGAATGGAAATATGGTTGCTATTAAAACTAAACAGAGACATTACTTAGGTTTAATGAAGCTGAATTTAATCAAGAAGGAATTGAACAAACTGTTTGATGATTGCACATTGTAATGTAACAACACAGTGTGACAGCTTTGCAAGATGGAGCAAATGCTGTCCCTGCCTTCACAGGAATGGAGGTGAAGCAGACAACCTGCACAATGGCCCAGCTCCTTTCCGTGTCAGGAGGGGTCGAGTCTCCAGGGCCCTCTTCCCCTGGCGAGTGCGAATCTCAGGTGCTGGAACAGCAGGGGAGAGAACTGCCTTGGGGCACTGTGTAGCAGCCCGCTAAAAGTGAGAAGAGTCAAACCGGGAGCAGCTGGATTATTAAATCTCCTTTATTCACTGGGCCACAGCTTTCTCAAAGGATCTTCTGCATATTTTCTCCGAGATAAATGCCTCAGCTCTCCCAGCCACATGTCGAATGTGAAGCATGGTCATCCCAAATTCTGTGCAGAGAACTGTGCCTACGTGCATGAGCTTGTGTTGCACAATCCCTGCTGATCCCAGGTGTTTGGAGGAGCAGATATCTAGCCGGCTGTGTGACACCCTGGCCACCCTGCTGTCACCTTTCTCACACTGGAGAGTTGCCCTGACGAGTGCTTGAAAAGTAGGGTAATGCAAAAGTAAATACACAGCTACAGTTTTCTGGGGTCAAACCTCTGACTCTGGTGACTGCTTTGTTTCCCACTAACAATTCTGCAACTGACTTTATTTATGCTTGCTTTAGCTGCTCCACTTCTAACGGTGTAGTTCCTGGCATGCTGATACAAGGTGTTGAAAAAACATGTGCATCCATGGAATCCACACATCTTACTTCCTGCAAGGTTGCAGGGGGGTTGGGACATGCCAGTGCAAAGGCAGAGCAATTTAAATGCAGGGGCAACAATTCAACCACGCCAGCCCTGTGGATCTGCTGCTCTGCCTCTCCAGGGCTGCCTATCTGCTCCATGCCAGCTGTGCTCAGCTCTGGCTGGCATGGCACTACATTTGAGTTTGCCTTTTGGCAGAATAGTGTGTCTCCGAGAAAAAAAACAAGAGTATCTGAGAAGGCATGTACTTGTGCTGTATTCCTGTGGCAGTAGCTTTTACTGATGCAAACAAGAATAGAGACTGGTGAGACTCCACAAGGTGTGGCCATGAAATTTGAATGAAAGGAAGAAGAGATGAAAGTTTAATTTACTGCCTTTGTATTTGGGCAACAGGTGTAAAGGAGTTAGTGATTTTGTTGCCTATGTGGCTATACAGTCATCCTGATTTTCTGAAATTTCACTTTCACATGGCAGAAGGTACAAGCACAGCTAAATTAAGGGGTTTGTGGTTTTTTTTTTTGAGTCAGTGAAAACAAAGGGAGTGAACTCTGCTTTAGGATGCAGATGTATTACTCTCATCAAATTTTACTATCAAGTCTGAAGTTAGAGTTTATGGCAGGCCATTATTCCAGTTTTATGCCCTGGGAACTTTTGCATGGCTCTTTAGGAAAGAATGCTTTTAAAGTCACCTTATTTTGCCCCCTTTTCCATCAACAACTGTTGTTGGTAGTTGCAGTAAAAACAAATTCTGATGTGTGAAAATAACATGCTCTGTTTGCTTTTCAACATGGAGAGATTAAAGGAAATAGTGTGATAATTATTAATTTTGCTCTTTTAAGTGAATCTACACATTTTTCATCTGTCCCCACTCCTCATTTTGCTGTAAAAGGTGTTTTTCTTTTTATCTCATATTCATCTGATAGCTACATTTTGAGGTTGGAAATCCCTGTTCTGTTCCTCCAAAGTATAAAATAAATGCAAGCAACAGAATTTTGAATTCATATGAATACCTGAGGAAAGAGACGGGTCAGTTTAACATCATAGTCTTTTATGAGAGCAGTACTACAGTTTGATCAAAAGAAACAAGCTTTGCTTGTAATTTCTTGACTCACCTGATTTCTCAGCCAACAAAAAACTTTTTTTGCTGGGTATTGAAATTAAAGCTATGAACAGAAACTACTTTATTGTTTGCATTACATTGTGTTGTGACTATTAATCAGTGAATGTAAATCATCGCCTTCAAGCCTTAGGAAAAATTATTTAAAGGCAGAGCATGGCAGCATCACTTCAGTGGTATTTTAGGAATCTAGCTGCTTTGCCTGCTGCAGAGGTTTTTTGTCTCAGCCTTGTGCTCAGATCCTGTTGTCATAAGTGGGAGTGAGGCCTTGGAGACAATAGAAGACTGCTCTTGGACAAAATGTGCCTTGCATGAAAGAGTGAGGTATTGGCAAAACAACAGGAAGGAAAGTTACATAGCTGATTGTACCCTTATTCTTTGACTAAGTGAGGAAGCCAGACGAAATATGTAACTAGAAGAAGGATTTTGTGTCAGTCAGGGATTGAAATGTGCCAGTATTTAATCACACTGTATTGTTGCTTCTCAGAACTTGAAACAGGTGTAATGACACTTTCCAAGCATATAGGCTGCAGGAAAAATAGGTTTCATTAAGTAGTCTTAAATTTTCATTTTGACCCCAGGTAATAGTGTAGAACAATGGTGATCATGGATGTTGAAAAGTCAGGCTCCTGCTGCTCGTAAGATTTTCAAAAATTGGTTAGGTCAATGTGTTTAAATTCAAACGGAATGGATCATTTAATCTGATGCCTTCAGGAACAAAAAGAGAATGCCAAGTATGGTGTGACAAGTGAAAAAACTTTAATTCTGAGAGTCTCCAGCCTGCATTTACTTAAATCCCTGGTGCTGAATTGCCTTTTGGAGATGGTACTTCCTGAAAGTGATGAGAAGTGATGGTTGAAGGTACACAGGTGGAAAGTATATTGTCAAAGAGGAAAGTAAGGATTAGCAGGGGAATTGCATTCTTATTACTGGATGTCTTTTAAGTGATTTGTGGGCAGATTAAATAGTATTGTGTCATATCTGTGCCAGGATCCTAAATATTTCAAGTTGCTCTGCTAATGCCACTATTGACGAAAAGATGCATGATTTCTTGATAGGCCTACATGCTTAACTTGGAATAATTTCCAGTACATGCTGCTGGACACTGTGTATACAGCTTCCCTAGGGCTGGACCAATACGAGGCAGATGGTTGCTGGTGTTTGAGGGGGTATTCCATCAGCTAGGGGCTTCCAGAGAACAAGAGCCTTTTCTCTGGGGTGCCCGTTTTCATCAAATGGGCTTTGGGGCTGAGACGATGCTGACACCGTACCTAGGACAGCACCTCAGTGTACTGCTCAGTGTCTCAGCAGGCAGGTAACAGGAGAGACTCAAAGAACACCTGGAAGCATTTCAGTTGGCGCAGTGCATCTTACATCAAAGCTGTAGACATGTGGGGCATTTTCAACTGGCTAAAACAGTTGCACATGCCAGAACCTCAGCTGGGCATCTACAGGTTGACCTGTCTAACTTCCCTGCAATCCTTCGGGCTGAAACTCCAAACTGACCATCCCACACTTCACATTCAAGCCTCTTAGAAGCCTTGGATTGACTTAACATGCACAAAACAATAGCAAAAAATCCCTGGAGAACCAACCAAAGTAAACAAAAGACTTTTACACCTGACATGGTTTATTTTAAATCTGTCATTATCAAACGCAAAGGTGGCAACACATCCCTTTTTTTCCATTTCATTGTAATTTGCTTGTAATTTTACCAAACTTCAGCAAGTTGGGCAAACATTTTTTATGCTTGGTGTCTCCCTTAGACTGATCGTTTGATGATTTTGCTGGTGTTTTGTCTTCTGCTTTATGCTATTTTAAGGAGATTTATATACCTTTTCTCATTCTAGGGTTTTAACATTTATGTTTCTGCTTAAAGCTGAAATTTTTCTGACTGTTTCTATTTTGTGCAGAAAGAATGGAAGGAAAGCCTTTCATTGTCATTTGAAGGTTAATTGGGGTGTTCTTAAGGGCATTCATCTTGGGACAGCAATGCCCAGATGACAAAAGAAAAATGTGTTTCATCCAAGGCATGGACTTGGCAAAACAACGGCCTTTGATTGGGCTGAGGATTCAGTGTGATTTCCCTGCTTCCTTGAAACAAAGGGAGAAGCCTCCAACTGCAATGCAGATTCCTTCTCCCGTGTTGGACCCACCTCAAAGATCACATGCAACTCTGCTCATACCCTTGTGCCCATTTATCACCATGGATCTGATCACTGCCAGCAGTTGGGGTCTTTAATCTGATAAATCTGACAGGAGATGCTTATGCATACCATTAGGAAGGCAATATTCCATATGCTCTCTAATTGGTTTGAATTTATCCTATTATTTCAGCATTTAAATGTTGCTGAACGTAATTTAGATGTGTCAGGCTCATAAAGTGTAGGCTCTGGTGGGAGTTCATTATTGAAAAAAGATACATCTATCAAGGCTTTTTCTGGCTCCAGGCCCAAACCCTCAGCATTTTGCTTACCTCACGTGTAGCTTTTGTCCGCTAGCTATACTCCTACACCCATGCTGAAGTAATCTCTGACACATTTTTCTTATTGCTTCCCCTTCAGTACAATTTTTTTTTTCCATCTCACAGAGTGTGTATATAATTTGTTGATTTAAGAGAGCGATAGCTCATTCAGAATGTGGAGTTGACGTAACCAGGGTAAACAAAATACGCTTTTGTGAGGATGCTGGAAGGATGTGAACATCATCCTCCATATTAGGGACTATCTGGCTAATACAATGAAACCTGACGGTCAGTATCTTCTAATCTGGGTGTTGTGGCCAGTGTTACCATCTAGTTATTGAAACTGATGAAAGGTGAGCTCGTTCTTCCCCTTACAGGAATGCACGATCAGCGGACATGGCAAACACTGAGAGCTTTCCTTTTTTTTTTTAAATTCCATTTGATCTCTAATGGTACAATTTAGAAGGCAATATAAAGGTTTTGGACTGCACAATTTTTTGATACATTTCTATAATTGTAAAAGTCTTTCTGCAGAACATCTTGAGCATCATGACAGAACAGGTGTTGAAAGCATGCTAATGTCTCCAACACACATGCACTTGCATGACACGGTGGGTAACGTATGACTCAAACTCCAAGGAATTTGTTTTCTTCATTCATCTCTGTAAGAAAAGTTTTTATACGGTTGTCTTACAAATATTAGTAAGCAGAATTTAATCTACTGCTGTGCTTTAAGGAGCAAAAATCTTTATACACACACCACCTCATATAGCCTTCTCCTTTTACAAGGTGCAGGCATTCTGTAATGGTATACGGTTCTGCTTTGATGGTATCCTTCGTCTCTCAAAGAGGAACCTGTTTCCCTATAGGCAGATTCCCTAATTCCAACAGCTTTGTGCAGCTTCTTTATAACATCATCACAAGGCAGGAAGGCCAACAATGCCTTTTAATGACAAATAAATAAGAAAAGGCTCGTGGTGGGGGTATGACTTTTATTAGACTTGCACCAAAATAAGAAAAAATAAGCAAGCGCATGCCTGACAGCTTGCCTTGCTTGTGCTGGCCATCTGATTTGATGAGAAGATGCCTACAAGAGATGTGCTGTAGACACCTACAAAACAGTGACCTCGCAGATGCGCATGAATTATGATGAACAGGACTTGCAAGCATGTTTCAGGCCTCACACCTCACACACTTTTCTCGCATTTTTCGTTGAGTTAGACTTGTGATGTGGGGAGGAAAGAACTCTCTCTGGATGTTGAGAGGGAATGTATACCATACTTGCTGCCTTAACACGTACTATCTTGATGTCACATTTACAAAGTGAACGGCCAATATTACACCCGCTGTAACTGCTCCTGAATATGACTTTGGAGATAGCCCTGAATTTCTTTTCATCACTCTTGGTGAAGCCCTTGGTTCAGGTACACTAGGCTGGATTTCTTGAGGGTGAGGCAGATGGTGGTGTTCTCCATTCTTCAAGATGTCTGCCTGCCGCAGTTATAGATGCATATGGAGTCTGAAAATCCTTGCTCTCTGGGAAAGGTGGGGTTAGCAAGTAGCAAGAATAGGTGTAAAACAGGCTTCATATAACTAACATAGTATATTATCATTTATCTAGAGTTAGGAAGCATATGTATTATGAAGTTATAAAAATAAAAGCATTTCTATATATTTATTCTTATCTTGAAAGGTTTGGTGCAATATATAGCCTGCTCACCTCCACTCTGGGATGAATTAAGAATTCCTTGCTGAACCTTCTTTTTCTCTCCTTTTCCCATCTTGTAGAGCATGACTCACTGTTGTCAATTGACATTCTTGTTGGTAACTTACTCTCTTCTCTGGCTTGAGGCTCTATAGCAGTTAAATAACTTCTCACACTGTGCTTAATAATAGAAAACCATTTTCGTATCTAGGTAGACAGATTTTTCCAAACTGGTGGCCCAGACAAATCCTTTGAAGATAAATCTTTGAAGCTGTTCACTTGAGCTGTTTTATCCTTGCCTTTTTATTCTAATTTGTCATTTTTTTTCCCAGAGAATTTAACTATTTCTGTCCTTTGGTTTAACTCTGGCCGCAGAGGTGGGACAATACTACTAAGATAAATAAACACATGATAAAATTTTCCACACTAAGTTACTGCACTTCCTCCAGTGTGGGGCAAAGATTTTCTATCAGTCTCCAGGATATATGAATGTCCTTTTTTTATATAGAATCATGGAATCATTCATGTTCACCTCTAAACTTTATGCCCAAGTGCCACATCTACATATTTTTTTGAATACTTCCATAGATGATGATTCTACCACTTTCCTGGGAAGCCTGTTCCAATGCTTAACAACTCTTTAGGTGAAGAAATTTTTCCTGCTATCTAATCTAAACCTCTTCTGGCATAACTTGAAGCCATTTCCTCTTGTTCTGTTGCTTGTTACCTGAGAGAAGAGACTAAAACTCACCTCACTACCACCTTCTTTTGGGTAGCTATAGAGAGCGATAGGGTCCTCCCTGAGCCTCCTTTTGTCCACTCAGTCCCTCCTCCTAAGATTTGTGCTCCAGACCGTTCACCAGCTTTGCTGTCCTTCTCTGGACACATTCTGGCACCTCAAGGTCTTTCTTCTAGGAAGGGGCTCAAACTGAACACAGCATTTGATGTGTGGCCTCACCCGTGCCGAGTACAGCAGGACGATTCCTGCCCTAGTACTGCTGGCCACTATTTCTGATACAAGCCAGGATGCCATTGGATTTCTTGGCCACCTGGGGAATGTAACTAAAAGCGTAATATGATCTCCATTTGAAAATAACTTTTGTTTGACGGCCTATCGTTGTATCATATTTTTGTCTTTGACAGATCAATTTAATCTGCCTCATGCAAATGACTTTTTTTCAATATATTAGAATGAAATGCATCACTTTTGAAATTCATATCACAGAACACCACCACCACCATCAGCATTTGAACACTATATTTCTAAAGGGTTTTCTTTCTTGCAGTTCACTTGGACTTATAATCAGATGAGGCTCTTTATTATTATTTTTACTTCTAGGAGATGGATGCATTGAACAATGCGCAAATGTCATCAACCTGATAAGTAGTGTCAGAAATCACAAGGAGATAGATGTTGGAACAACTCATACTTTCTTCTCCCCGGATAAAAATTCATCCTTCTAGAGGCCTCTCTATGTGAGTATATGTGAGTACAACATACACTTGCAAATAACTGGTCCTGATGCATGGCAAGTGAGTAGTAATAATGACTGATTTGTAAATAGTTATACATAGCAGAATTTGAAAATCTATTTACCTGTGGGATGTGCTGACTTCTGAAGAATGAAAGGAGTTTTTCCTTGGCAAAAGGGCATGGTCTGTGCTGCAGTTAGTGTGAGCTGAATTTGACCCAGGGAAATGGCTGGAAAAACAGACAACTTCTCTCAACAGCAACAGGTTGATCATAGTAGTCCAAGCTCAGTAAGGAATTCAAAAGTCACTAAGATAATTAATGGCTTTAAATGGGAGAAAAGGACATTTGGATTTACAAGGAACCACAATGTATTTTTCAGTTTAAATTAATCACTGCTATTGTTTAAATGTCTCAGTGACATTAGGGAAAAAGATGAACTTTGTCTTTGGAATTTTAACAGCAATTACAAATCTCCATAACAGCCATAAACAGAGTGCACTATCTTGTCAATCAAACTGACTAATGAGATCAGCAAAACAGTGGATAGCCAGGGAACAATACCCATTTGACTGACAGGTGCCTACAAACTCTTTTGAGTATACAGGCAGCACAAAGAAAAATTAAAATATTTTCTAATTCTTTAAGACAAGGATAGTAGGAAATTGGGGGAGTTTTATTCATAGTAAGATGATGTGAATGAAGCTCATCTTAAGCAATGAAAGGTGAGTGAGTTTTTTCCCAAGGGCCTCTAGGCAGTTTGACCTCTTACATATTCCAAAGATGTATTTTTGCACACTTAATCCAGATTCACCCATGGCAGAAGGGACAGCATCCTAAAGAGTGCTTTCTTTCCCCACCAGCTTTTACCTGTGAGGTTCAATGGCAGTAAGATTTGTCGGAGCGTGAGTACAGACATGAAATACAAAGGACCACCTAATCTTTTTGAGTGTACTGGCATTCCCAACACATTGCATGTGTGGCAAAATGCTATTTCTAAATGTCATGAAATGGCTGTCAGAGCTCTGTGGTCCCAGAAGTGGCCGCACAGCTCTCAGGCAATGCTGTGTATTGCAGTGCTTGTGTCTCCTTTCAGTTATACTTTTAAACACACTTAACCTCGCAGTGCAGCATAGGAGAGAATTTAACCCCAATTCAGGCTGCTTTGTCTTTGAATAGTTTTAAATAAAAAATGAGGCTCTAAGCATTTTGATTTTGCTTGGTCCCAAAGCAAAGAATTTGTGCAATCACTAGTATCGCAGAATTTCCACAACCAGCACAAGTAAAACAGGAGCTGGTTGAAGTTTTTCTCAAGATTACCCCAATTTCCTAAAACCCAAAACCTACAAAAGCTGACAGATCTGCTATGACCTCTAGGCTTGTAACAGGCTGGTTCTGCAGTGTTTGAAGGGTTTAGCTATATGACATACATATGAAAAATCTAGAATACTTAATGCATGTGGTTCCAATCAAATACTATGTTTTTTAATGCAGCCAGCTGAAAGACCACAAAGGTAGGAACAAACACATGCAGACCATATGTACTGAACCAAATCTATGAAATGCGTACCTCTGATTATGTGCAAAGAGATGCACATGAAGCACAGTGTAACACCATATGCAGAAAGATTGTATTTAATAATGGTTTGGGTGGTCTGCGATAGTGCCTCTCAGATTGTGTACATGCTAGAAACACATCCTTCTGCCCCAAATATTCAATCTACGTATAAAACTTGTGTATAGGTCTTTATCTGCAGAGAATTGGAGTCATGAACAGGACTGTGGAGGTGATATTCACTTTGTTGTAGAGCATCTGTGAAATTGTTCCTGTTGTTCAATGCCAGGTTAAAAAGTGCAAATTTCAGTCCATTCGTATCTACAAAAGGAGCACCAGAAACATAATTGCAAGTAAAGCAGGAAAAGAGATGAAACCAAAGGCGATTTTTCAGGGGTACAGATTACCAAGAAATGCAGCAGACTCTTCATACTTTAGAAGTTGTTTCATCAGAATTACAGACCTTTATTATTTTTGTTCTTTAACCATGAAACATTGGGCTTGGTTTCAGGAATAACTGAGTGAAAATCAATATGACACAGGAGGTCATACAAGTGGCTCTAAGTAGTTCCATCTAGCCTTAAAATCTCTGGGCTCAAGGATTTTCCACAGCTGTAGTGTTTGCAAACAGATGTAATATTATTGATATTGCTTCCTGCATTTCTTTCTGCTGCTCATGAATAAACACCTCCCTCACTGAGGATTTCTCAATGCAACCAAATATGAGTTTATTTTCTGAATAACTTCAGATGTGACAGCTACTGTTTGATTCGCATTGGGAAACTGTGGCTGCCCCCGTTCCGCCTGAACAGAGGGCAGAGGGTCCAGCCCAGGGGCTTGCAAGATATCATCCTCGTGCATGACTAGATTTGTATCTTCGTAGGAGCAGAATATGGAATTTCACAGAGGTGGAGGAAAAATGTGTCTTTGGGAAGTTGTTTCATAGCATATCTCGGTCTCCTGGGAAGTGTGGGTTGGGAAGTGAGCATTAGTCCCGAGGCATATGAATTTATAGCCTGTCAAAGATAAAAGAAAGATGCAATATATAACAGCGTTAAGCTCGCTAATTATACGTCAGTGTGACTACTGAATCTCTCTCTCCCAGCAGCCTTTTGACACGTGTGTACGTGTGTTGCCATGCAAGTGCTCAGTTTCGTACGCGCACTGCTCTGCGGCGGGGGAATCACGGACCTGCATGTGTTCTCGGGTCACTCTTTTGCATTGCACACTTTCACCTGAGGACACCTAAGGGCATCATATGGCACACAGCTTCAGAGCATTATCCCGTAAGAGCTGCGATGGAAAGCACACCGCGAGTGTGAAGTTAATTACCTCACTGGGACTAACACCAGACTTAATTCTGGCAAGCTAAACCAGGCCAAGGTGAGCTAGGGACGTGATCGTGAAGGGATCACAACTGCTGTTTCACTCAGCAGTAAAACTAATAGTCAAACTGCTGACACAACTGTCAGTATCCTATTTTCCTAACCACACAGGGGGAGAAAGAAATAGAGAATAAGACAGCTATAAATGGACTGATGAATTAAATATGATCCTGGATTGAAATGGAGGCTTTCCTCACTTGCAGGTGTAATTCTTGTTAATAATTTGCTGTTTCAAAACTGTCAGGGTTTTGATGAAGGAGTGCTTACATGTTAAGGAGATTTCCAGAGAGTGTTTACTGTACTAAGGAAAACTTACCGTTCTCACTGTTTTGTTATGAGGCCTGAGGTCACTTGGAGAACTGAGAGGTAGAGGATTTTGGAGGATTGTTTTGAAGGATACAATTTCCTATCCTCTAAAATAATTACTAAGAATATATATATGGGCATATATATATGTGTGTGTTTGTGTCTGCATACATACATATATATATATATTTATATAGATTTCCCTTGTGTGCAAGCTCTTATATTTCTGAATTGCAGCTCCAAATGATACAACAGTATTTTTGGAAATAAGTGTTTTCCCTCAAGCTACAGTTTCCTGTTCTTGCCCAGCTCTAGATTTGCAGGATGTTTGTGGGTGAAAGTGAGAATTAGGAGTTGAGAGAAGAGTTTCTGAGAAGTAGGTTATCTAGGGAGGACCATATTGGATTAACTGAGGTGTGGACAAAGACTTCAGCAATAAGGATATTTTTACATGGTGATACAAGATGCCTGTAAACTCAATGAGATCTTAACTAAGTGAAGACTTTTCTCTGAAGAGACAAAATGTTCCTCTACACGCCTCCCACTCTGTTAAGCAAAACTGTTCAGCCCCTCCTTCAAACAATGGATTCAGGTTCCTGTCTTTCATTTGTTCACTGATGACTTAAGAACAGTTTCACTGTCTTACAGAGTTCTCATTGTCTTCAATGATATGGGGTTATGTCCCTGCACCAGGGTGTTGCTTCTTGTCCTGCACAAATATCACTTATTAAGGCACAAATATATAACTGTTGCCAGAATAATAACCATAATACTTGATATTGTGAACTGATTCCTAGAGAACTGTTTGCTTTCTGCATGTCTGGAAAAGAGGATGAATTACCATCTTTTTGCTTACAGTGCACAACAACTTGCTAAGTTGCAAAAAGAAATATGCAATTCTTCAAAATTGAATGTTTACTTGGATTACTCTATCATAGAATATAGAATGCATAGATACAGCACACCTATAATGGAAAATAATTACGTTATTGTTGGAAAATCCTTAGTTTTCAGTTGATACCTATACATAAATTAAAGCCAGTGCAGCATTTTCTGTGGAACCTCTCTTAATCTGAACATTGCTCCTACGCTGTGAACAGCTTTGTTGTCACTGGAAAAATCACTACATCCTTTTGCTTAAGCTTTTCGAACAAAGACAATATCTGCAGTTTGTGCTCCAGGATGCCCCATCCTTGAAAGTGTTCAAAGCCAGGTTGAATGGAACTCCAAGCAACCTGGTCTACTGAAAGGTGTCCCTGCCCATGGCAGGGGAGTGGGAACTAGATGATCTTTAAGATCCCTTCCAACACTAGCAATTCTATGATTCTATGATTCTGTGGTTAATTCTATCAAATGTTAATATCTGCTTAGACTGTGCTGAGTCTAGGGATATGTGCAGGAAAACTGCTTGCAACATAAACACTGAGTACTGAGGTCCCCTAAATGACATGAAGAATCTTAATGCTGGTTAGGTTAGCAGTCATAAACTTTATTAAATTTACTTTGCCAAACCTATGCTGAAACCATTTTTTTTAATAAAAAAGTATGTTTCTACTCAGCCAGGCCCATTATTAATTACGTGGATTTGAAGCAATGTGTTCATTGTACAACACTTGATAACAGGGCTCTTCTTATATTTCTATATAGTACTGCAACTAATACAGCTATGGTGGCTTTTCATTTGTATGGCTGTTGACCAAGGAAAGCTGCCATTGCCCAGTATTTCATGACATTTAAAAATAAGGTCCTTTAAAAAAAAAGAGAGGAAGGGAAGACTATGAAAAAGAAAGCCTGCTGCTCTGTTGGGAGAAAATTTCCTTTGTGTCTAACACATTTTCCCAGAACAATGCAGGCTTGCTCTGCAGTCACCAGAGCTGTGCTCATGGTTCTGAAAGATAGTCCTCTACATTTGGCATGAATCCTCTCCTCTCATTCTTTTGCTTGGCAGTGTTGGAATTTTTCTAACTCTGTAAAACCTGAGCCAGCAATCTTTCTCCCCACCCCACCCCAGTTCTGTCTCTGTGCATCAAATTATCATTTTTTAAAAGGCACTGTGAAGCAAGAAAACATTTGCTTTAGAATACCATTATATGGGGCATTACCAAGATAGAGTGTAGTCTAAGCTAAAGATTTAAAAGAAAAATTATCTCTAGGATTCATTCTGGGGAAGGGAGATACCTAGTTTTGGGATTTTTATTTTTTTAAAGAAATCTAAGTCTATGCTTCTGACTGTAAGAGAAGTATGAAGTAAATGTCTCTGTTTTTAGCCAAAACCTTTTTTGGTGCAAATTGCACATATGGTGTCAAAGAAATACCAACTGAATAAGTGCTGCTTTCATCAAGTTACAGGGCAGAATGAAGGGGAAGAGAAGGAGGTGCAGAAGGAGAGTTTTTAGGCCATGTAAGCAACAGAGCCAAGGGAGGTGCAAATTGTTTCAATGGAATTTATTTTCCACAAGCATAAGCATGGGCATATCCTGCTTTCAGTATTGCTATTATGGGAATCTTCCATTTTTCTGTGAAGTCATTTCTGTTGCTGTTTATTGTGCATGAATCTAGTGGTGTTTCACAAGGGAGTAAGAAGATCCGTTCATCTTACACAATGTAATCTCAAACACAGTGAGTGCTTTCCAAGCTGAGCGCTTCAGCTTTGCCTAAATAAGCATAATTAGCATTAAAAAACCTCATAACCATAAAATTAACCATAATGAACAACTTGGTGCGTGTGACTAGATGGCCCCACGTTGCATTCTGTCAGCGCCTGTGGCTTGCACCCAGAATGCACTCTCACGAAGATGGCTTTGTCAGCAGACACTCATGGGGGCGGATATTTGCGCCGACACTTGTGCCTTCTTTCCCGTCACAGTTTGAGAATGAGCATTTCTCTGTGTAGTGGGGGAGTGTGCAGCAAGCAGGTAGGAAGGAGCTAAGGAGAATACAGATATCTGGCTAAAGAAATAACACCACCCATGTTTTCAGTGTTCATTCACTGTGCATTGCAAGGTTTCTCACTGGCATTTGAAAACTGACTTACCCTTTAAAAGGAGTTTTATTTTTTGCAGTCAGCAGCAACAGCAACAGAAAAGGCTTCAGTACCAATGTTTGTTTCCCCATGGCTCGGCTCACGTCACTGAAACACAGAGAGGCATATTTCAACCAGAAAGACAAAAGCACATGCAGAGAAGCAACCCTTTCCTGATGACATTGGCTACCTGGAAGCTGGCCGGCATACGGGGTGAGCGGGAGGTCATGTTGGCTCCCTTCAGGCTGGCTGGGGGTGGCTTGGCAGGGATTAACTGGCTGCGGCTATGCTGCCACTTCTGGCCTGAGTGACAATTTGGCAGGGCGCTCAGGTGCAAGAAGCAGAGCAGCAATCTGTTCCCTTCCCCAGCCTTCCTGCCCACAGCAACCTTATTTCTTTTCACTTGAGGCTGATGCTCCCTCCCCTTATTTGTGTGTGTGAGTGCATGCATGCCTTTCCCTGTGGTAGTGGCATTTGAAAGGCACCAGCATTTGCTCCATCTGGCTCCTATATCTATACTCCTTCTCATGGCAGTGTGAATCCAGGATAGATTTCAACAAAAAAATAATGGTCACCACTTTTTCCTTCTGTTTTATTCTCTGATGTGTGGGTGGCGCTGGGGTCACTGTGCTAGGTCCTTGCCTTGAGATGTGCTTGCAAGGATGTGGCAGCCCACCAAAAATTGGTAAGAAGTCTGATCAAAATGTTCCCTGCTTAGGCTTCCTGCACCCTTCCACCTCTAGCATCCTCCCAGCCCCTGACAGGGTGTCGAACAAAAAGCTACGTGGATGCTTTTTTTCTGCTGTCAGAAAATGCCAGTTTGCCAAAATCGAAATGTTTTGCAGAAGTGCAGTTCAGCCCTTCATTGGCAAGGTGTTTTATGCTGCAGAGGACAGTGAAAGAAGCCTGATGAGGGGGCAGACAGAGAGATTAAAGGGTGACAGACAAGAGGGGCTGGTGTCAGGAGATTGCATTCCTTCACCTTGCAATAGTCAGCATGTGATTCTTCTTCAGGCATGAGACTGTTTTCTTCAAATCCTTTGTCTGTCTGATTTTCAGTAAAATCTGGGCATATGTGCATTTGGACTGGGGTGAGGTGGGGGGGAGGAGAGGAAGGGATGAAAAACATTTTGTTCACAAATATTTTTGAAAGGTGTCAGTTTTTCACTTTATCACATTAAAAGAATTCTGAAGACTTTCTGCATTCCGCAACTTATTTGACATGATAGCCCTGCGAGCTATCCTGTATCCTAATAGTAACTATGACCATTTACATAATAGGCATTGTGAAGAAAGGTCTAGCAGTGAACAGCTATAACCCATGATGAATAATCAGGAAACAAACATCATCACACAAACACTTGGAACTGCACATTTTTGGAGTGCAGGTTTTTGCCATTGATATTAATGTGAGAAATGATTGGCTGGTGCCCTATTCTTTGATAATATGCTGAGATTATGTTTTCTAATATAATTTTTATCATTGAAGAGCATTTGCATTGAGGGGTAGGGGAGAGAAAATAATTTGGATTTCTTAGCCTTGAGACTATTACATTCCCGCTACTGCTTGATTTCACTCTGATCCAAGCCCTTTGTGCCACACCATTTTCAGAATTAAATTATTCAGGAATGTGTCTGGATTAGACTGTAAAACTGCATTGTGTTACTCGTTATTAAATTAATAATTGAAATTGCAGACTTATTAATATTTTCTGAATTGCATTGCAAAGTTAAAATATAATTAACACATTTCCAATCAGTCCTGCCTTTTTATTTCATGCAAGTCATCAGAAGCCTAGTGACTCTTCCATTCTAATGACATATCCAGGGAAAAAATAGGCTTATACCATTCCAAAAGGACAGACTCTGTAGGTATTAAATGGCTGAGATAATTGGTTAGTGCCATTTTATAGGTTGCATTATGCAGGAGAAGTGTGCATTTGAATGGGATTTGCAATCAGGCAGAGAAGACGAATACTGAGAAAAAACACATATAACACAGAATCCTATGTATTAGAGGATGAAACCTTTTTAGGTCATCTGGCCCGTCTATGAGATTAAGATATTTCTCTGCTGCACCTCTGTTAATGCGTTCCCTGCTACACCTTAGATGTTCCAGTGAGAGCCCTCTAATATTCTCCCAGGGAATTTATTTCACAACATAACAGACAGCTGGGCTTCTTCTAATATTCATACTACATCTTCTGTCTTTTCTTTCACTCAGCATACTAAAGAACTGGGGAGGTATGTTCCTGGAGATGTAAATAATATTTGACACGGTGGTCTTCCTGAGAAATAATTTATGTTCTTATTGAAATAGCGATCCAATAAGTATTTATGCTCTTGCCTTGTGCTTCTCTCTCAAAATTTGCTGATGGTCTCAGCATAGTGAAGACCTGGGAAAAAAGGCTGTGAGCAATAAAGAAAAAGAATGATATTTTGATATGATAATTATCTATGATAATTATCTATGATAATTTCCTAAAGATATTGGTAGCTTTTTGTTGTTGCATACTGTTGAGGTTGGATGAAGTTTCAGGGAATAGGACTTCAGCTGCTGGTTTTGCCACAGGTTTTGTATGCTCCTTTGGAGATACTGCTGGAATATGTAAGAAAGTTTAACATTCCCTCAAGAGCAACCTTGCTTTTCTATGCCATAAACTGAGAAGGAAAAACTGCTAATTTCAAGTGTTCTGGGCCAGGAAAAAATATATTCATCATAAAAGTACTGCAGCTAGCTTCAGAAATAATTGGCAGTTAATTTGTTCCCTGCTTTTTGTCATCCCAGTGGAGTTGAGGCAGCTGAGGCCAGACCACAGGTAAGAAATTATCTGTGTGGCTTGAAAATGGCAATGCTATTCTGATGGAGGCTGTATGAGAAACCAAGCATGGATACCCTGTCCAGGACTCGCTTCTTACTAAATAAATTTCACGTAGAGTAGTTGTATGTCTGCCCTGGAAATAAAATGACAGTTGACCTGAGGTGTCAGAAATACACTTTCAAATGGCTCAGAAACTACTTTTATTCCTGTCTCACTTCAAATACCACCTAAATGGCAAAGCAGCTCTGTAGCTAGTCTCAGATAGACTCACTTTGGCAGCCTGTGTGTACATCTTCCTAGTAACTGGGGCCACCTTGTCAGATCAATATGCAATAGAAGTCTTTATTTAATAGCTCATTAAACAAGTCCCACTTTCTTCTACCAGCTCCTTAGGTGATTTCAAGAATGCCCTACATGACCTCTGCATTGGCATTCAACTGCACCTGCACAGAGGAAGAAAGTAGGGACCTCCTGGCTATTTTCAGCCCAGTCTTTCAGCCTTGTTGCACAGCATGCCACACACCTTGTATCTCCCCATCTTACTTTCCATAAAGCTTTGTTCAGTAAAGTGCTTGGAAAAATCATCATGTGGGTACCATACCAATAAAATGCAAAATGATCTTTGACTGCTTTTAGCTTCATCAGTTCTTGTTCACTTTTTCAGTAAAGAAGTCATCTCATCTAGCAATGTGCTTCGGGTTTTGCCAGAACTGTCATTCATCATGTCTCACCCTATTTGACATACCTGCTAAGGCTAAGAGTTAAATGAGACATGCTTGGTTCTATAAATAAGCAAGCTAAACATTGCATCTGATTACCCTTTTTTTTTTCATAGCCAGCCATTTTGGGAAAGGAGGTTGGTAACAGGCATGGTCAGTTCCTTCATTTAGCCTATGGATGAGTGGGCAAAGGTGCCTGACTGACCTGTGCTTCTCAGTTTATTTTTTCTCCTCTGATGTGTGGTAATTAGGCATGTTCAGTTACTGACCAGTTGCAGAGTAAAACTGGTCTTTTAAACTGATTGCATGCATGCTTGTCATCTGAGCTGAGAAACAGAATATCTTATCTCTTGATGTGGTTCACAGCATACTCGTTATTGTGGTTTATGTGTCTCAGCTGGTAAGCAAGGTCTCAACTACTTTCATTCGCATGCAGGCTCTTCCATCTTCCACAGAAAAACTCTGATCTCTCCCAGTTGCAGGTAACATTTCTTCTTATATTGTGCTTTTTCTTTTGGAAGAAATATATTCATATATATGTACACATATATGCATGCATACATTCACATGCAAATATATACATTTAAATATATGTATGTAAGAGGTGGTAAGTGAATGTGGTATATGAAAGAAACACATGCTGGGTCAGGGACAGGAATACTGTATTTGCTGTGTACACTATTCTGAGTCTCCCATGACTAGTCTTTCACACTGCTTTTTTTTTCCCTGTGAGTGAATAAAAGCTTAGTTATCTCGAATTTGATGGATATATGGAAATTTGACTCTTTTATCTGTTGAAGACATAATGTACAGACAGCAGCAAAGCAGGGATCCTTCCCAGGCTTTTTTGATTGGGTGTGGTATTGGAGCTGTAAGGGGTCAGAATATACGTTTGGCATCATGGATAGGGAGTTCTGATTTCCTTCCCTGACTACTGAACTTCTTGCAGCTACCTAGTCCTTAAAGAGAAAGGCAGTTTCCAAACAAGTTAATTCCTTAGTCTGTTATTGCCCGCAAAACATACTGGAGACCAAATTGATAGAGACACTTTTAAAGACTGTAAGATGATGAGAAATGATGGCATGTTGGGCACCCATTTGGGATTAGGATGCATAATTGTGCAGAGCCCAAGAGCAGAGCTCCTACATCTGTTTGTGCAGGTAGGAATGCTGTCTGACAAGGGCACGGGATGACGTTTGCGTCACAGAGTTGTTGAGTACAGCTTGAACATACTTGGCAGCATCCCATGACCTTCTCTCCTACTCCAGGTTCTCCCCGATTGCAGAAATGTCTCTGGCCATAGGTTAATTTTTTCTGATGGCTGCTGAAGTTTCTGGATAGAGAATATCGGTGAAGATGGCTGAAGAAAAAAAATAAAATAAATGAATAGCAAGCCCTGAATCACAGGCAGAAAGTTTCAATTTCCTTCTCTATTCCTATGTGGGCCATTTCAACAGGAGCCCCGGAGCCCAGGGGATTGCTTAAATCTCCTCTTAAACTGTAAAAATGTAAAGCTGATTTCCCATTGACTAGCATATTATGCAATCACTCACACCAGGATAAAGCAGTTGGAAAGGTGTGGCATTCTGATTTGGTCCAATTTTTATTTGATTTCTGCTGGATTTAATGAAATTATGTAAGGTTTGGGACAGTGGAGAACTGGAAACCATGTGTCTGACTATGCCCATCACTGCCTGCTGCCGTGCACAGCAGGAAAAAGTCACCGTGTCTAACTTAGCTCACTGTGAATCAAGTTCAGCCAGCAGCAGAAGCCTGCTTAGCGGCTGGGAGGTTCACATATGGATAGGGAGGTAGGACTATTAAGGATAAACTCTGAAATTTAGAAGACGACCATTAACTATTGCACATTGTCACTAATTGCTTAGCTAGATAAGAATGTTAAAATACCAGAAATTTAAGTGATAAATATAATTCTGGTGTGTTTTAGTGTGCCAAGCTAACAGGAGGTGAGCAGAAGCAGTAAGTTTTTCGAGCTTCCACAGAGCTGAAATCTCCAGAGATCACAAGTAGGAGAATATCTGGTCCAATATGTGCATCTATATGGATTTTAAAAATATCTGGAGGAGGCAACCGTGGTAGAAATGAGAGCTGAAAAGCTGGAAAGTCATCACTGGTAGGCAATTTTTTTTTTTTGGTAGATGTTGTTGCTCTTGTTTATTTTAGTCATTTATTGAAATGTCAACAACAACAACAAAGCTTTATTTAGTCAGTTTCTTGATTCTTTGCTTAGCCAAAACTACCAGCAAATTTTCAACATAGGAAGCAGGGGAGCTCTTGTCAAAAAGGCTGTATGTTACTATATGTATCCTCACAATACTCTGATAGAAATAGTCCGAGCATATCAAATGACAGTTTTACAAAAATAGCTTCTGCCCTCCTTGAATTCCTGTGCTAGATTCTGACACCCTTGTCGTAAAGAGTTCCACTGTAAACTTTGGGATTGTTGATGTAGCAGTCTGTAAGATTTCTCAATATGAAGAAGGACAGAAAAATGCAACTTTTATTTTGGCCTTATCAGCTGTAAAAACCTCACCTTATTTTGTAGGATAATGGCAGGATAGTATCTATTATTTAGATTCCCTCTTTTCAGATCTCATCCTGTTTCCATGGTTAAAACAACCCTTTGTAGGGATTTATGAACACTCAGAAATTCCACGAAACCTGGGATTCGGAGAGTCAGGGAGAGGAATTAAAATCCTGGAAAGCCTGTGAATACATAGGCAAGTCACATAGATGGAAGGGAAATAAGTGTTTTAAAGAGGATTTCTGTCTGTGAGGGTGCCATGTGGAATAATTTTCAGCAGATGCATTGGGCAATAAGTGAAGGAATGGTCTCTTTGGTTCAGCTCCAGCCCAAATCAGCAATTGCTGCTATTCTGATAGCAGCTAAGTAATCTGTGGGAAACGACGTGGAGGTCTCACTCCAGTCTTATGAACAGTTTTTCATTACATGAAAGCACTAATGAGCTGAGGAAAGTAGGAAATGGTGGAGGGAATTGTGAAGACCGAACCCCCTTTCACCCTGCATTTCAGGGCTAAGATATACAGGCAGGGTCAGAGGGAGTGTAGGAACTGACTGGACCAGTGCTACAGCTCTTACGTGGGTTACTCGGGTATTTTAGCCAAGAGGGCTGATAATTTAGTACATCCCACAGACATCAAAATCATGGGATGATAAGTGATGATAGCAAACACTGCTTCAACCTGATGGTATCTCTGGGTCTGGGTATGACCAGCTCTGTGCAAGTCACGTTGGTGCTGCCTTGGCTCTTGAGTCACAACTCTGCCCATGCCATGCCAGTAAGCTGGCTGTGGGACTTGGATGGTGTGGGAGTAATGGGGAGGGGCCAGACACCTCAAACAGGGTGGCTGGGCAGTAAATGCAGAGATGGGGGAAGATGATTTGAACCATGCTCCCCCTTTCACCTCACGCTGCCAGCAAAATAACAGGGCTTGTGCTTCTGTTGAGATTTTAAGACGCAGCCGTACTTGGGTCAGCTCTGGAGGCACCCTTCTTGCAGCTCATTATGGAGCTTCAGTCTCTCCATTTTCAGCTCCTTGCACACCAGAGAAGGAAGAAGGGGTGCCTTGCAGTCAAGAGTCGTGGTACCTCCCAGGGGCAGCAGCAGTGGCTGCTCCCACCTCTGCTCCCCCCATGTGAAATCCTTACAGAACTGTCTGTGTGTGGTGCCAGTTTCCCTTTCTATAGGGACTCGTTTGTGTTGCTTACATCATATGCTGGATTTAGACGACCTCCAGTGTTACCATGGCAACGGTTTCTGCTTAAGTATAGGTGAGAATGTAAGTTAATTTTAAATAAGGTGAAATGAAGGAGGGGGTGAATAAAGCTCTCAAAGCATTTGAAGCTACAGAGATCTATCTGTCTAATCAGTTTTGTAAGAAAGCTTCTGAAGCTAATTTTGCATCCCTGAGGTTACATCCTCCTCGTAACAAAAAAAAGGAAGAAGTTCTGGGCATATTTCTTTGGACTGTCACCACTCACGATGGTGGCAGACCTGGGAGGCCTCCATCTCTGTCTCCTCTCCACGTTCCCCACGTACACACTGCCAAATACTCTGCGTGTGGTGGGGTCAGAAGATGAATAAGACTTAGAAACAGCACATCTAGTTGGATGCTCTGAGGCTTCACGGAGTGTGAGATTAATGCAGTTTTGCTGCTGCTGCTGGTTGTTATGAGGAGAGGCCAATGCACTGTCCTTTATTTTGTGGCCTGAACTCTGCCCTCAGTGGTATCCTTAAAACCTAAAGCCAATACAGAAAAATATAATGTGTGTATAAATCTCTATATGTACATGTGTATGCATATTTATTGTGTACCATCATTGGAAATTTAAAAAAACCCAACCAAGTAGCCAAAATAGAAATGTTATTTTTATCATAAAATTATCTGGAGGAAAAAAATAGAATTTTGTGTTTGATAAAGCACCAGTATGAAGAGTGCTGCTCTCAAAAGTGTTATAGGATTGCCCCTTTTTGCTTCCTACCAGGCCAGCTGGAGCACTATTTCCCTCTCAGCTCCATAAAAGGCACTTATCACTATTGTGTGCGAGTGTCTAATCCAGTAAATAAATATCAGGGTAATGGCAAGAGATCCAGAAGCCCACTTAAACATTCACCTAGTTAGTTAATGCACTGTGATCCACATTTTCTAGGAGTTGCCTTCTTAATGTACACAATTTACGGCTTAAGAGCAGACAACTTCAGAAGAAGCAGAGGGCAGTTGCTGCAAACCCGTCTGTGCCAGTGACCACATTCACGCTCAGAAGAGCAATATCTCCTGAGCGGCCTGACACCATCAGTGCGGGCTGACTCTTCTCAGATCCGAGTAACAACAGGATGTTATTTAGATTTTTGTCACAAACACTTGCCTGGTAACCAGTTTTGTAAACCTTTTGGCAGCACCAGTAGCACAAGTACCTGTGCCCAGGTGTTTGTCCCTTCCCCTTACCTGGAAGCGACAGCTGCACAAGCAGAAATAAGAGCATTACTGCTCCCATGGCCATGCATTTGCAAAGCAGTAAGACATAAGAGACTGAGGTAAAATTATGATACTCATTCATAAACTGTGTAACCTTTTAAAACTTTCCCTTTCTTTGCCCTGATTTTCAGAACTGCTTTTTCACTTATCTCCATTTCATTTGTTTGTTTTACCATGAGTCACTTCCCTGCTGCTGCTTAGCCCAAGAAAAAACATCTCTTTTCTGGAGTTTGAAAGAGCAATTTCTGGCACAGAAAGCCTACAGTACTCCAGAGGAGCTGTGTAATGTTATGGATCACTTGTAAAGATGTTCCCAGCTTTCTACTCCAAATTTCTTTAGTTGTGTTTGGTGAACTGATTTATGGTTGCATTTGTGTTGGTGAGGAGATCTTACGTCTCTGTACAGAAGGCTTAATTAATTAGAGTAATGTATGATGTCGAGCCAGCCACAGTTAAAATCACAAGATAAGAAAGGAGTTGGCTGCAGACATAATGGTTATTAGACTTCTAAAACCATCTGGATTAGAGGGACTGGTCACGTGGGTTGGGCTGCCCTGAGTATGCAGCCTGAATCTGAACTGCTGATCTCTCTTTACATGCAAAGAGAGATGCTCCTCAGCATTGTGTTCATGTGGTATGTGTTGTAGCAGGTATTCTGCCAGCCTAAGCAGTTACACAACTGGAATATCAGAAATCTTAGTAGAAAGAGGTTCTTTGTATAGCTAATGTGTTATAAAACAGGACCTGAAAGAAGGAAAGTAAAGCAATGGCGGGAGGAATCAAGAAGAGGCCCCAAACACAAGGACTGATGGGAATGATAGCTCTGAATGTCAAACAGAAATCAGCAACCATGATGTTGTTCTCATGGAAAGACAGAGAGCTCTGTTATGTGGCACTGACAACGTGAAAGATATCGGTGATGCTGCCTGAAATGTGTCTTGCCTAAGAAGGACAATATGAGGATTATTTTGTGTGGTGCCCAGCATATTTCCTTCTGCTTAATGGGTGCATCTAGATGCAGAGCTAGACCTACACTGCAACAGCTGTCCTCCTAACCACAGCAAGAGGAGAGGAATTCACCTGAATGTGATGGAGGCCATCTGAAATTGGCCAATCAGACAAGGAGGAAGTTTGCTAAAAGGAGCAATTTGGAGTTTCTTCTTTACCTGTGCCAAATGTGTGGCAGGAAAGAAAGGCATCAGTGAGGGGTTTCGAAGGCATGAGTATGGGTCTGTGGTGGCATCTGCCAATTACTTCCACCTGTTTGGCAAAGGGGGACTAGGAAATGCTTGCCTGTCTGTGTACTAAAACACTGTATCCAGCAGTCTACAGCTACAGCAGAAAATCTGAGTCTACTGATAGCTGCTAACATCTGCTGTATTTATTGCTAACCCCCCCAAAAGACCCCAAGGGGACTTTTTATTACATTCATGATTGCTTACATTTAACAGTGCTTCCACTGTTAGTCACCCTTGCCACTTCTTATACACAAAATCTAGTACTTAAGGGATATGTAAGGGCCTTAGGCAATTTCTCTCACTGTGTTGGAGTATACCTCTCTTCTAAGCAAAGGCTATGTGAGATGGAAAGGAGTCAAAGTCCTTGATTTTTGCTTTTCGTTGATGGTAAGTCATGTAATAACAAAACATAAACTGAAACCATATTTTTCTCTCCAAAGATGGCCATCTCAGACTACAGAAAATTAACCTGCCTATGGTTTGTATTTGAGAGAGGGTAAAATTAATGGGAAAACTGAAACACCTGCTGAGTGAGCTTGATGGCCTCCAGCCCAGGCAAGAAACACAGACAAGAATGGCATTTGGGAAGAAAGAAAAGAGCAGCAGTCCTTAAGGGTGAGGGATGAATAGGATTAGGAAGAAATAGGAATTGAAACTCCCATATTAAATAATGAGTGGAGAGTAAAATGGTTTTGAAATGAAGACCGCATAGAGAAAGGCTCCAGCATTATTTAGAGGTATATTTCTAGTGTAGGAAACAATTAAAAAAAACCTAAAGAGGAACACCAAACCTAGCAGAAAGAGAGAGAAAACATACCTCAATTTAAAGTTTGTGTTTCTAATACATTGTCCTGCTTGTGGCAAGGGAAGAGAAGAGTTCTTCTGTTAATGTATGTTTTGCTGTTTGCTGGAATGAGCTATTCAAAAGCACTGTCATAGTGTCAGACTATAGATAGTCTTTGGGGCACGTGGTACCTTTCCTCTGCAGTAATTTATTCCATGTGTAGGATTTTGGAAGGATACAGGAGCTTATTGAATAATTTCCACACCACCTCTTTCATTATAGTGTGAAGAGATGCAGGGCAGAGATCATCTTGAATCTGTAGGAAGTGTCTGTATGTTAAAACTAGTTGCAGAATATGGAGTGAAACATCCACTGAAATACTAATGAATTGGGCGAGATGTAGTTTGCCAAAGAAGTAAATCAACACAACACATGAATCCAGGAACAGCAGCTCTCATGAACAGTATTGTAACTCTCATAGACATAAAGTGGAATATTGATCCAAACCAATAGATTTTGTTCAGGTAATTCTCAGGATGTAATGGTGCAGAAAAACATAAGTAAATTCTCATTTGATGTTTGAAGCAGGACAGCATCAGTGTTTATGCCAAACTGTACCACAGGGGATTTTCACAACTGAAAGTCCACCTGGAGAAAATGTTTTCCTGGGGAAGATATCTGTTTAATTTTCTGATGCTATTTCTTCACTTTATCCTTGCTGAGTAGTCACAGAGTCCAGCTTCATCACATCTTTGTGCTACGCAGGTCTGATGCCTCGAACAACCATTTTTATAGAGTTTCCCTACTGTTACCCAGGAACATGAATCCATATCCAGGATTGGAATGTACTTTGCCCTTTAATTCTTGAATGATAATAGCATTCTAAGAGTATCACATATTTTCTTTCCCGCAGAAGAATTTAATGTCATACCAGAGAGGCGAAACAGGTCTGACTGTTGGAAAAAGTAGTTTGGGAATAGTGGCTGGAGTCTACCCTGCTGATGAATCCCTGCTGCATCAGAGAGAGTGGAATCACTGGTTCTCTGAGTGTTCCTACCCTTCTCAGCTCTAAGTGCATGAGGAAATTCACACATACTACTCCAATACTAAGCTAATTTCTATGCATCAATGCAATACTACCTTGCACATTTTAGATGTGCTTCTTATTAAAGAACCTGTTGCAGTAGTGCATGTTGCTTGGGCAATGCTGACAGATTTAAAAGCTTGGAGTAATTGTAAGCTTCCTTTGCAATATTTCAGTCAGGAGCTCACCTTTCATGCTGGTGGAATTAGAAAATATCTCTTTATGAATCAGCAGAAATTATTCACCAGCTTAAAGTAAGATTATAATTCTTTTGGACAGAGAGATAGAAGTGCTTGCCCCATTGCACAAGGTCAGAGATCCTGCCAACCTTGTCCTGTGCTGCTAAGCTGTTCTTCTCAGTGCGGTTAACAGTGACTGATCTACTTTTGTGGAGGAATTAAACTTCATTTTCTTTTCACTGACTTTTTAGATCATGCATCCCCTTCAAATCAGCCTTTCCTTTTACAGAGTATTACCATCTCCATTACTTCATGCTTTTACTCTGTTTACTTCTCTAAATCCAAGGTGCAGGGAAAGGTTTTGATTTTTCGTGTGTTATTTCCTTGAGCAGTTCTGACTGTGTGAATTGCACACTTACTCCCCATGACTCACCTTTGGTTTGCAGTGGTCTGTGAGAAATAGCACTGCTGCCAGCATCATTCTAGCTTTCCTTCAGTGTTTGCTGCTCGCTTCCTTACTCAGGCCCCTGAAGATGCTTGTCTTTCCAACTTGCAATCTTTTATTGTATATTTTCCTTGGTCCGAGACCCTTCCTGGCTTCAAGGAATATACCCGTATGACCCGGAAAGCAAATGGGGAGTTGAAGAATAGCTCACCAAATAGAGAGACTAGAAAGGCATTTAATTCTCTGTCCTTGCTTGCTGACATTTGAGTCCTGCAGGACTGGGGGCAGGTGTCTTGAAGAAGCTCAGATTACTGTCTGAATGATATGGTAGACTGGATACTAAATAAAGCTGGCTCCTTATACCACTGGCACCAGTCCTGCCACTCTATCTGCAACAACATACCAAAGTATCTAGTGAAGCGGGTCAGCTTTCTTTTCTCTTGGCCTGTTCCCTCCTTAGCAGAGACCAGAAAAGCAGGGAGGAATTTAAATACCAAAGATCTGACAATAAAATAAAAGCCCAAGTAAAAATGCATATGTTCTATTGAAAATTACAGCCGCAAGTTGATCAAAGGCTGGCCTCAATGCAAAACCAAAATCGGTGAGCCTGGGCAAGCCTTCAATGATTCCTTACTCCAGTGTGGTCCCAGCTGCTTTTCATATTCCACTCTGGCCTTTCCTGTCACCATCAGCAAGGATTGCTAGGATGTCAAAAAGAAGTGAAACCTACAGCATTACAAAGCCTGCCAAACCTCAGGCACATGGCACTGGGGTTTACGATGTGTGACATGTTTCAGTCAAGGAACTTGAAAACACGCTGAAAAAACCCCCCACACTGAAAACTGAGTTAGAGAAAATTGAAAAATGATGTGAGGATCTCTTTATGGAATAAAATATCTGCAGTCTCCTTTTAAGAATAGATGTTTGGAAACTCGTTGTTTTTATATCCAAATGTATGTGAACCCAATGGTTTTGAGCTTATTTTTGTCTTTTTCCCTTTAAATTCCCAGAGGGAATGAATGCAAAAAGTGGTGAGAAGCTAAAGAAATGAAATTTCAGAAGGGGAGCTGGGTAGAGAGGGACTTGTCCACAGTGTTTTTTCCTGATTTTTTTTTTTCTTGTGATATACTGAATGAAATAGGAGTTGAAATGAAAAGTTGTTTTGAAAACGGACAATCAAAACTATGTATTCCCAGAAAGCATCAAAACAAAATGTCCTTAAAATCAACATGTTTCTGTTCTATGTTTAGCTGTCCACAAACTGGTAATTCCTGCTAAAAAAAAAAAAAAAAAGAAA
>VZRJ01000884.1:111164-252264 GCA_013397565.1 Ptilonorhynchus violaceus
CTAGTTTTGTGATTCCATGAGATTCCCAAAGCTGCTGGGTGAATTATCCAGCTGTCAGGTTCATGTTTGTGCTCCATCTGCATCAATATTTTGTGCTAGCATGGCACCTTGAGCACAGCGCACAACCATTTTCCCTCCCTGGTGCTCTTTCTCCCCAGTTTCCATGGGAGGTGACTAAGACAGATGGATTGGAAGACAGCTAAGGCATGGCAACAGCCAGATCCCTGATGAGATCTGGTGTGCATCTAGACTGCAGTTTAAAAGATGTGACAGCAAGTTCCATACTTCAGTGCTTTTATTATCAGAAGCCACAGATTTCAAATTGCAGTGCTGAGCTGAACAATTACAATAATGAGGGAACATAAATTTTGGTTGTAAATGAGCACAATAGCTCATGATATCCAATAGAAAGAGAAATATTTTTATGTCTTGAGATGGAAGGCACCAGAACTGGACTGGCACGTCTTTTGCACCCAGGTGAGACACAAGGGGAAAAAGTACCTCCAACACCCAGTCTCACAGAGGGAAGAGGCCACACATGCCTTTGTTTTGTCATCATGGGCAAATAATGTATAGCATCAGTGGTCTTAAAGCATATAACTCAAGTTGTAACTCGAGCACTATCACTCGCTAAAGACCATCCATATCAGAAATCCACACAAATATCCCTTCAGTTGAGAGCTGAGCATTTTTTAGTACAAGCTTAGGCTAAAGCTCAGCAGATCCTGACATATTTATACTCCCCACAAAAATTTGATCTTTTTGTGTGGTCATCTGGTTGCCTTTTGCTGCTCAAGATTTATGTCCCATGTATCTGCCTTCACCTTGATCTACACTAACGGGTGTGAATTAACTCAGCAATGAAGACATATCTTTGGAGTAAAAAATTGTGGTGAGGAAAGATCAAACCAGACTAGAGAAAATACTAGGAGCTAAAACTAACCATTATGTATTAATTCCAGATGCTTCTAGGTAAAGGCTAAGGATTAAAAGAAATAATGGCAGTTATGCCTGTAAATGCAGGAAACTGCAAGAAGGCATGGCTGAGAATGCAGCCAGAACACATCTGCCACAGTCTCCAGGTTTTTTGGTTTTTTTTTTGTTAGATTCTCCCATGGGACCACCTAAGTCCACAGTCTCAAGCTTCAACTTGGTAGTTAAGCTAAAAATAGTTTAACAAATACCTTGTAATAGATGACAAAAATGGGACACAGAAGTGTCAGTCATTTATTACACAAACAAAGTGAAAAATTAGCTCCTATATCATGTTATTTTCCCGTTTAAATTTTAGATTTTAGGCATCAGAGAGGAGTTCCTGACAGGAGGGGGGATGAGATATTAGAGGTTTGCATAAATGGTAGTTGCTGTATTTCCTTTGGTAATCCTGGGTGAAATCCTGATACTGTGAAAGTTAACGCAAATTTTGCTACCGACCTGAGTAGGGCCAAAAATTCAGTTCTAAAAACCTGATGATCTGCTACTCTTTGATTCAATTCTTTCATTGTTGTTGTTACTGTTTCTAAATAAAACCTGGTTATTATCACTTAGATCTATCAAATTCTGATTTTTTTTTTTCTGTAGTCCTGATCCTGATGTCCTATATATCAATTTGCATGGTATATCCCATTCTAAAATAAACATTTTCTTTTAATTCCGTGCTTTCCAACATTGGTACTGATAACATCAGCTGCACACATGGTACAACTTCTTGTCCTTTTTGCAGGATAGATGTTCCAGTAGGATCTTCCATGATGATTCAGCTCATTGTTCTGAACTGTCTAAAATACAGTGGATGTTTCAACTAAAATGTTGTAGCTAGGAAGCTTTGTGACCTCACTTCTGAGCATTTCATGTCAGATTTGTGTGACAGAACCAATTTGACATTGCATTCATTCTAGAGTGCATGGGAATGCAATTATGTCTCAAACTTTCTGAAATCTACAGGGACCTTAGGGCAATCAGTATTAGACAGGCACCATACTGTTTTGTCCTCCAGATTTTTATCTAGGCAGGCAAATCTAGCATTTTCTCAGTTTTTTCTGTGTCAATTAAATGTAGTTAAAAATTTTTGATGAGAAATTTTTTATGTAGCTTACTATTCACAGAAAATCCATTTGAAGACATTTGTCTCTGACTGCACAATCTGAAATAAAGGATGCCAAAACTATCTGTTAAAATGATATTGAAAGTGACTTTTATAGTTCCTGCATATACGACTGAGTTATATCAGTGAATAGGTTCCATGTAGTATTATAAGTCCATTATCCTTTTCAAAAACCAAACCTGTTGGGTGAGAGAAAATGTCAGGATATATTTTAAGTGGAATGTAGATGTTCATTTCACTTGCCTACTTGAAAAATCACAAAACTGCTATAGAATATGAATTCGTTTTCTCTCCTTAAAACCCAATGGTCCGCCAATCTCCAAAACTCCTTTAGGAACCAAGATCTTTACTTTCACACATTCTCCCAATTAACATTTCACATACTTGTTGAAAACAGATTTATTAATCATTCTGTAAGGGAAGTATAAATGTAATTTCTAAATATATTTATATTTCCTATTTAATATACAAATCCAAGAATTAATTACATGTTGAATGATTTTAAAACCAGGGCCTGATAATTTCTCATTTTTTTGATTGACACTTTACTGTATCTCTGTGTCATTATGCTACACAAAAGCTCTGTATCTGAGGCAATATTCTGCTGGGTAATACCACCCTTCACCCTCAGTGATCTTATTCTCTAAACAGGTTTGCCAAAGGACTTCAAGGCTAGAGGGTGGAGGCAGAGATTTCAAGCAACTTTTCTGGGCATAAGAGTTGAATCCTGATGGCTACAGTGCATATGGACAAAAACTAACTTTCCCTTTGCTTCACCTGGTTTCTGTACCTATTATTTTTGCAAGGGAATACTTTACCAAGCTGGAAGGTATTGCAAATAATTAACATAGTGGAATTGCAGACTGATCCCTTAATTTTTTTTTTTTTGTGTGATTTACTAACTTCACATTTTTGTATCAGTTTTGTCCAGAGAAAAGGGTGCAGTACAGTACAGTATAGCAAAGGGATGCTAAATGATTTAGGTATCTCTTGCCCAGGCTTAGTTACTAATTGGTAACTATAATGGCATTTGTAGCTATATTTTACACATCCGAGTGTTGTAGGTAGACACTCTGTGGTGCCTTGCTGGTCTAAGAACATTGAAATTGCAAGACATAACAAGAAAAGACATTTTTGTTGTTATTTGCAATCTTCAGTGATTTTTAAGACCATTACAACTTGCAATCTTGTCTTTTGGTCAGTGAAGAAGGCACAGAAGCATATCCGTTAGCTCAGAATATCCATTGAACCATCACTGGGTTGTTTTTTTCCCCTTCATCCTGCTCTGGTCCTTTCAAGTGCTGCACACCAACACGGGTGCTCTGATTTCAAAGGAGCTATACTAAGCAGTAGTGAAGGAGGGCTTCACCTTTTTCTCTATGCTTGCTTTCCCTTTCAGTTCATCGTTTTATTTCTTCTCTCAACTCTTGCAAGAGACGAGAAGCCTACGTCTGACAGATGGGTGCCTTTTTTTCCTTTAATCTGTTTTGAAATTTCCCTTCCTAAGAAGTAAATTACGGTCACGACACTTGTTTTGCATTGCTGGTTTTGAGCTACTGAGAGCTAATGTAAGTGGTAAGGGGCCATCTTCTGCCTACGCGCAATCAAAGTCAGTACGAATTCCTAAATTCAAATGTGGATTAGCATGTTCAGATCTAAGCTTGCTTTCAGTGTAATCCACAAAATGTGTTGCTAGCTGCAGTAAGTCTGTTCATTTTTAGGGAAAGTGGTTCGTTTCAGGGTGATGAGAATATGGTCCTGAGTGTTTGATTGCTTCCTGTGCGTTGCAGTTTACAGGGAGGCGTATTATATCACTTCGCTCATACCAGAGCCCGCACAGCTCGCTGCTGTGCTGACAAAGAGATGTCTCCACCTGCCATTTGAAATATGCTGATATTACGGACTGTTGCAAACCCGCTCTGCAATTCGGTGTGATTGGCAGCCACTGCTCAGAGGCTGCGGGAATGGGGGATGAGAGAGGTCAAACGGAGCCGCGTTAGCGGAAAGCTGGCACACTCCCTCCTTGCTCAGGGCAGGAATCCCCTCCCTTCCCTGTGCTGGGAAGCGGGGAGTGCTGCTGAGCAGCGAACAAACAGATGGAGCATGTTCTTAACCTCCGTGCTGCTCCACCAGACTAATAAAAGACATTCACCCTCCCACTAAATGAGTAAATGAGAGGTTGATTGATGACTCAGAAATTTATTTATTCAAACTTCTATTTAGCTATAGCAACACAACAGCTTTCTGAACTTACAGAAAATCAGGCAATTCAATTCCCTGTAGGTACAAAAGTGCAAGATGGCAGCAGACACGTTGCAATATGCTTACACCCTTTAAAAGTATTAGAAGAGCACCTTCATAGTCAAAGTTTCCTTATTGGTGGGGTCTGCAATGATTTCCCTCCAGAATGATTATTGCTTTTCTGTAGGAGGGCACACTGTGGCATGTATTCTCCAATTTGATGTGTGTGTTTTACTTGATTCCTTAATATTTTTTTCTTTTCTCTTTTTTCTTTCTTCAAGCAAGCAGAGTCAGTTTAACCCAACAGCTGTTTCTAAGTAGATTTGGGTTTTATATCCAGCCTGAAAGGAAACACGGTTCTGTTCAGGTGTTTACTGGGGAAATGTGTATCAACTCACAAATATGTATTTGCCTTACATTGAGATCAGTAGTTCCTGTTACTTCTCTTGTATTAACTGTGACACAGACCTTGATAGATAATTTTAGTTTAAATAAAAGCTTTGCTTTAAATATTGCTGAAATACAGCTGCTTATATGTTACACAAGGCTAGGTCTTACACAGAAACTATAATAAACTCTTAGATGGAAAGTTGAGAGGTGTGCGTGTGTTCGTGTGTGTGCATATATGATATGCATTTCTGTTGCTGGTTACAGCTGAAATAAGCATCAGATGACATTTACTACTTTATTTCCTGTCATATAAATACCTTTTCTAGATATTTGAGAAATAGGGACTGTTGCATATAATTTGTATTTACAAAGATTTCTGATATGACTCACAATAGGATCCCACATTAAAAGAAAATAAGGAAACAAAAGTACTTGTGATTTTGTAGTTCTGATATGCATTTTAATGCATATCATTTAATTTTTATGCACCACCATATTTCTCACAGACCTCCAGACCTTCTTCACACAGATCTGACTTTGTTGCTAGTTGGCCTGTGATAGGGTGGTCTTGCTGCTCTTCTGTTTGAGCATCATTGCTAAATCTATCAGTACGTCTGTAAATATTCACCCCACATACCTCTTCATGCCAGCATGTGTAATCTCTGTAGGAAAGGATGTCTCTATTTTCTCTTATTAGCCAGCCTCTGGAGATAGTCACTGTGCATTTTTCTTCCTTCCTCTGTCCCTTTCTCTGAGAGCTGTGCTAATAATAATAATAATAATAATAATAATAATAATAATAATAATAATTGATTTGCTTCATTGGTCTAGACTGCAACTGCACCTTCCCACTAAAAAAAAGTCACAGGATTGAAACCTGAAATGTGTGAACATGGAAGAGTTTTTTGTAAAAGAGATGCTAGTTCAATATTATTTATACGCATTAGTGCAATCAAATTCTCCTACAACGGTCTAGGAGATGATTCACGGAGTCGCTCATGTCACTGTAGCACTAGTTCTGTCATATCTGCCCCAAAAGTCCTAGCACACAATTCAGTGCAGGACACAAAAAATCAGTGGAGCACCTATGGATGGCATTGCAGAATGATGTCCTTGAACGTAGGTTGTCCTGGCTTAGTGCTGAACCCATGAGAAAAATTAATAGCTTAGAGGGCTAATGCACAGGTAGCATTGGCTCATTTTTGTTTTGCAGTGCTTATAAAAATATTACCTTCAGATTTGTTGCAGTACAGATGCTGCAGGTAAGGAGAAGAGACTTTTCTCCTCAGAGGAAAGACAAGGACAGTTCAATAAGCATGTCATTTCAGTTTGCTAGAGGAAACTTGATCCAGTGAGTCAACAGGAGTTTTGTCATGGAATTTAGTGGGATGAGGGCTTCAGCACGTGGCGGACCAGTGCTTGCCCCGTCATCTTACGCGTGAAAGGTGAATGAAACAGAATGAGAAGAGAAATCCAAGTGCCTAAGAATCTTTGGCTTCTCGTGGTGTAGGTTAGTAGATTGCTCAATCAGATCAATGTCTTCATCATTCTATTACTAAGTATAGGTTGTTATACTTTGGTTACATGGACTAGTTGCTCTTTAGTAGGTTCTCATTAACAGTTGTGGCTGGAAAGCTGCCTGGTGGAAAAGGATCAGGCGTGCTGGTCGACAGCTGGCTGAACACGAGCCAGCAGTGTGCCCAGGTCGCCAAGAATGCCAATGGCATCCTGGTTTGTCTCAGCAATAGTGTGGCCAGCAGGACCAGGGCAGTGATTGTCCCCCTGGACTTGGCACTGGTGGGGCTGCACCTTAAACACTGTGTTCAGTTTTGGGCTCCCACTACAAGAAGGACGTTGAGGTGCTGGAGCATGTCCAGAGAAGGGCATCAGAGCGGGTGAAGGGTCTGGAGCACCAGTGTGATGAGGAGTGGCTGCAGGAACTGGGGTTGTTTAGCCTGAAAAAAATGAGGCTCAGGGGAGACCTTATGGCTCTCTACAACTAGCTGAAGTAAGGTTGTGGTGAGGTGATGGCTAGTTTCCTTTCCCAAGCAACAGGATCAGAAGAAACAGCCTCAAGTTGTGCCGGGGGAGATTTAGATGGAAAAATGGAGATTTAGGAAATATGTCTTTGCTGTAAGTGTTGCCAAGCATTGGACCAGGCTGCCAAGGAAGTGGCTGGGTCACCATGCCTGGTGACATTTAAAAGATGTGTAGATGTGGTACTTGGGGACATGATTTAGTGGTGGACTTGGCAGTGTTAAGTTTACAGTTGCTCTGAACTCTTGAAGTCCTGGGATCCCCTAATGAACATTTTCATCAGGCTGATTCCCTAATACTCAGAAACTGCTTCAAAGCATTCAATTCACACAGCTTGCTTTGTCACTCACTCTCCCTTTCTCTTATTTATTTTTATTTTTTTTTTAAGTAGGAGGGAAACAAATGGGATACTCTTGCGTAATCTTGAATATTTCTTAAAATACATCTCAGCAGTTGTCAGCTGCTTAACTATAGGGATACTTCCTATTAGTTTCCAGGATTTTAACTTCACTTTTGCCTCTTTGGAAATAATATGAATATATAGAGATCCTAAAGCTCCACATTTTTGATTTCAAAAAAACATTTTCCATGTGGGAAACCTTTTCTGTGACTTTGTATGTCTGCTGTATCCTGTCTGTCTTCTCTATATGGTTACTATAAACTTAATACCGTCTGTTGCACAATACATTTGATGCCAAACTAATATCAATGGTTTGAAGGGAAACTACCCCACACCTCCAGATCATAGGTATTTAATAATATGCCATGAAGCCTGACCAGGCCATGATGTGACCTGCCCATAACTTCAAGGAGTGTCCTCCTTTCAAGCTAAACTGGCTTGTAGCTCCAGCTTTCAAGAAATGATGTCAGCCTCTAAACACAGAGCCAAGCTGGCATCAGGCTGTAGGTGCATCGCCAATCTGCTTTCCATATTGTTCTCTTGGCTTTCATACAATCACGAATAATCTGTTCAAGACAGTCTGAAAACCTCAGAGCAAGCAGGATGCACTTTATATCCCTAAAGTCACTTTTTACATTTGCACAGGCCTCACGCCCAGTGAGGAATCTGTATATGTGAGAGGGAGAAAAGAGAGAGATCTCACAGAAAACAATTCCATTATTTTATTTATTTATATTATACTTCTCGAAACCATAACTGAAGACTGTGATTTGTCCACTGATATAAGCATGCAGTTTTTCCTGAGAGGCAGGAAACAAATCTGTCAACCTCCTGATGAGCATAACAGAGAGAAAGACACCCAGGATAATTTAATTAGACCCCAAGAAATAACCCAAACTGAAGGACATTTTCTGGTTGTCAGGAACTAAATTCGTCTTTAAAATAGGCAAAACCACCACCCTGATTCAGAGACTCCCCTGCTCTCTGATCACTTTCGAATTTCTTTTCCTCTATGATGCTTAGAGTTCCTTGATCTTTCCTAGAGATTTTCTTCAAGATCCTCAGCTATGTTAGATCCATAGTACACCTAAAGGACTGAGGAAAAAAGTGAACTCTTGCTATAGTCCTAAGTGCTATAAAGAATGATGCAGGTCCAAAGAACAATTTAGAGCAGCTTCAAGATGTCTGAATTACCCTGAGCTGCATTAAGCGTTGAGGAAGTGATGCAATAATAAACTATGAACAGCTGATTCTTTCTCATTTTCTGTATAGTTCACAGCTCTGGAAGAAAGTGTAATGCTGCTTTGATCAGTTATAGATTATTTGCAGATTTTTTGCTTTGTTATTTTGAGTCACCCCCATCCCTCCCCATGCCAGAGGTGAGTTTAGTGGAGGGGGAAAAGCACAGCGGTCTGTCTTGGACAAAGTAGAGCTGGAGGAAGAGAAAGAGGAAGGAATAAAACTGGATAACTAGAAAGATGTATCTTCCTCCCTTACCATGGCTGAACTGTTATTGTTGCAAGCCAGGACTGATGGCCTGTGACCCTGAAGGTTTCTTATTACGGCTTGATCCTGCATCGTGTTGCTTGAGAGACCTGGGCTTGGCTGAGCACAGGATGCAGGGTCTGCTCTTAGTTCTGCTCATGGTTCCCAGTCTGACCTTCGACAGGGTTCTGCTCCGTTTAAAACAGCTTTCTGATCTGAGAATGACAGAAAGAAGACTGTCTTTTAAATATTTTTTCTATCTTAAAGTACTAAGCTGTTGTACAAGGGACAGGCTGGCATCTGCTACACGTAGGTGATTCTTTCTCTGCTGAATAAAGCAAGAGCTTTTCATGACTAGAGCTGAATGTACCCACTTGCTGAGTACATGAGTTATGCAACTTGCCTACTCAGAATAATATAGTTACTATTATTAATAATTATATGTAAATTAGTTCATTAAGCCTCTATTTTTCAAAATCTAATATATTAACTAACTAAAAATTATGTTCAATGACCCATTTACTAATTACCAAAATCAGAATTCACCCTCCATCTGCTCGGAAACATACACAAAACAAGGCACTTAAGTCATCAAACAATAGCAGATACAAATTGTGATAGATGCAGCATTGTAAACTGCACTGGTTTATCACATGTTGTAGAATACTATCAAATAAATGTTGTTAATTTGTGCCAGGGAAGCCTGATACACAAATTGTTTCACATATTAATCTTCTCGTTGAAAACATCTTTTTCATCCCTGCTACAACTGATTTGAATTTTATGTTACGTTTGTTCTGTAATATAAAAATTGAAGCTACCTGAGCCCTGTATTTTCAGGATTGCACTGATGGGACTAGAATTTAGAGATCTAGTATCTGAGAAACTGAGATGAGAGTTTTAAAATATTTGGTATAAATATAGTGTAAGGAGTAAGTCAACCTGTGCAGTGTAAATATAAATGGCACCCATAATGTAATATATGTTCAATCTTCTATGTGTAGATTTAGAATATACTAGAATAGCTTTGGCTATTTTCTATGTGTAAGTTTACTTCCAAGTGTTAAACCTGAATTTATGAAGGCTAGGAAATAGCTTTGAAAGTGGATTTACTGCCAGATTTAGCAGTGAACATTTTAAAAAAGTTTATTTGGCAATGTGAAAGGAAGTATTGGATCTACTTCACTGTTGTTTTTTGAAGGAACTGGGGAGTGGTTGGAGAGGATGGAGTAGAATGCATGATAGGTCAAAGATTGTAGTATAATCTAAACTTCTGGTTTGCATCACTAAGAAAAAAAATAAATTCTCTTATTTACACAAGAAATATTTTTGGAAATGGAAATATGAGGGTTTTCCATCTTTTCATATATGCTACTTCTTCAGATCGTTTTCAGGGATGTACACTTTCTGTGACCATTAATGTTTATTTAGAGTAAGCAGAAGTCTGTTGTGTGTTGAATGTACCATGTAGTAGCTGCAAGCTGACTCCTCAGCAGCTTGCAGGCATTGATGGACCATGGTTTTAACTTCTTGAGTCAGAATTTTGAAAGTGATTGGCATGTGTGAAATTAAATCAGCAAAAGCTTACAAGCTTCTTGAATCACAGCTCAAGCAACAGGAAAATGATCTCCTGCAACTCTGATGTTTTGACAACAATTAATATCTAGTCATATTCTACTGAAACCAGGGAAAAAGAAAGAGGCTTTCTTTCAAAACAAATAGAGCCCAGCTATACATTAAGATCTGAATTAGATCTAGCTCACAGAGCAATCATAAATACGAAATAAAGTCTTCAAAGTGTAGACACATTTCATAATTTCTTCCCCCTTTAGAATTACCTATACTTAACCTTTCCTTTTGGTGATATTGACACAAAGCAGTTTACCCCTACTGGTCATTTGTGCTTGGTTCTGACATATTTCTGAGTCTTAGCCATTATTTGGACTCATAAAAGAAATATATTGGGTGAGAAGTGAAAGAAATAAATATGATAGAATTTGGAGACAAGTACATGAGCACTTCAAGCAAACATATGATTTAAATTTTTTAGGCTAAACTGTCATTCATCAGTAATGAACTGAATAGTTCATTTTTTAAACTTTAAACAGGATTACTGTGATTATTTTTAATATAACTTTTGTAATAATCTCAAAAGGATAAATTTCCATGAACAAAAGAAAAGAAAGATGGTAAACACTGAAGAAGATTGCTTATAATTTATTAATTCTGCATGGCTCATGCTGTACATACATGCTTATAATGTAGAAGGTGCCCAGTACATCTGTTATTTTAATGAAAAATTCTGGAAATATTTAGTGCTTTTGGAACTGTTCAGCTGAAATCATATTCTTTCCTTCAATTAGCCTTCATCACAAGGAGTTTCCCTCTCTTTGACCCAGCTCTGTCTGTTAACAATATCAAACTTTGGACGTAAAATGACAGGCTTAATAATGAAAGTTCAAGAAAATATCCTTTCTGCTAGAAAAAAACCCCACCTCATTATTTTAAATTGAGGTGGTGCTGAAAGGAAACAAAAAATTCAACATTTTACAGGACAAGTCTTGCTTAAATACAGGTCTCAGACTTTGAAGACTATGTGGAATGATATCAAAAATGTGTGGTTCATTTGGGAAAATGTTTCCTATGTGTATTTAAGGGTGACTTTTTCCTGTCCTGGTTCAATAAGAAAAGCATACCCTGATTTGCATCAAGGGCAAATCTAACCTAGCGATTTTAGTACACCTAGTTCATCTAGTGTGTCCATCCTTCTGTTTCTGGGCACCACCTGCCTATGACACATTTTGCTGCCCTCTCTGCACTACCTGGGCCAGTTACCGTACAGATTTTGAGGTGATTCCATACCCACACCATTGAACTTCTGTGATTTTGCCTCCATCTTAAAATGTTCTCTCTTCTAATGTGTTAGAAGTTAGCAAAGGAATTATTTTTCTTCTAAATTTGTGTAGGCATCTCCTTGCAGTATAAGTGAAACAGAAAACACGTTTATTCTCATACGGAAGAGTTTATTTTCATTCATTCTTTTCTTATCCTTATATGAGAATATTTTATCCTACATCTTAATTGATAGCTGACCTTTTCTCCATCTGCTCTAAACCAAGGAAGTACAGTGTTTCTCTTGTAATTACATTTCTGCCACAAGGTATTTTTCTTCTTTTAGGAGATCAAAACCATTATTGACAGCTGGATGCAGTCTTTTCAATATTTTAATAAAGAAGCCCACTGCGTTTGCCTGATGCTTTAGCCTGCCAACAGGAGTTTAATAGTCTGGTGGAGCATTAACAGCAACTGATCATTGTTCAGAACATCTAACTAGCCTTAGGTTATATCAACCTGACAGACAGGACATTAGCTGAGGGCAGCAACTCTTCATTAATTGTTTATGCAGATGACCCTCTGGTGGAAAGGTGGGAATTTTCTCATTTGCCTTGGGCAGTGTAAACCAGCCTGAAACAGCCATTGCAATTAGAGGATGTTAATGAGGAAGCAAAGAGAGAGCGGGTGGCAGGGAGAGCACTGCTGCAAGCACAGCAACACTAAGTGTTTATTCTTGTTCCCTCTGCAGCCAATGGTCAAATCCCTATTGATTTAAAGACGGGAAGGAGTTGTACTCCTGGCTGAGATCCATCCAGAGTGACAGCTTCCCCTATGTCGTATAAGCTGCTGCTGGAACATGATGGAATGATGTTCTGTCTGGACATAGTGAATGACTCTTCTTTCTCTAATTAGTTTTGTTTCAGACATTTGAGTTGCTAAACATGCAAGAAGAAGCTGAATGTTTCTCTGACCTATAGACTTTACTCAGAGACTCGAGAACTGAGAGTATCAGTTGGTTCATAGGTTGTGAGCTGCGACAGCTGAGATCAACAATGGGTGGCTTTTTTCACCTGCTGGTGGAGATGGAATATGCTGCTGCACTTGAAATCCTCTAGTATCCACAGTCAGAATGGTCAGATAGCATGAAGGGACTGTTTCAGCCTAAATAGGCTGAGACATCTCAGTGTACCCATCATGGAATTCCTTCAAGGAAGAGTGAGGAGGAATGTAAGGAAGAAAACAGATAGACCAAGAATAAAATCACCATGGGATCAGGATGACATACCTGTTGGCAGAACTGAAAGCAGTGTAAAAACTGCCTTCCATGTTGTAAAAATAAGTCCTTAATTGCTTTTATTTTGTTTTATCAGATCAGAAAAGCAAAGAACTACTACCTGTTCTGAGCTGTCTCTGGGTAAAAGTTAACTTTTGCTCTGTTAAGTATTCTAAATCTAACAGTATTCCTTTCTGAAAGCAAAATCCAGTTTGCTTATGTCAGAGTGTGTTTTGGCAGTGGAAAAGTTGATACCTTGCAATTCTGAGAAGATGTTATCAAGAAGCAAATAACTGTGGTCAGTTTAAACTCATGGCAGGAGAAATCAGAAAAATTAGAATGCTAACAAAGCATTATTTATTTTTAATGTGTGAGTTATAAACCTTTCCAAGTGGCTTTGATTTTTTATTATTTTTTTTTTCTGTAACTGAAAGACTTCAGTTTATAGCCACAGAAATTAGTTTCCTAAGGAAATCATTGGCATCTCCCTGGTGTGGTCTTGTCTCAGTGCACATTGTGCTATGTCCAAAAGGGCCACCCATGCAAGAGATTTTTGTGCCATTGCAGTTTTCCCCTTCTTTGCAGGACTTGGATCTGTGATGATCTTCATCTGTTAATACAGGCAGTTCCTTCCCTGAATCCCAATAGGCGGTCCTGAGCACTTGCATTCCTTCAGCGTGTCAGCTGTCTTGGGCACCTGCAGCACCTGAATCTTCGATCTGAGAGAGGAACCTTCATTTTAGCGATATAATAGGGATTTTGCTGCAGACAATTTGATTGTGCTTGAATGAACTGACTGCTAAGATCAAAACTGGGGGTTGAAGTAGCTGCTAAATGTCACCTCTAGCAAATGGTTTGCCTTTCTCAGGAGACTTTTTATTTATGCCCTGGCCTTAGATGATGAATACTTCCTTGGTCAGGGGGCAACCCATCCTGGCCTGTCCCCTGGCCTTGCCCTGTGCTTTCTGGCATTGCAACTGGAACCAGCTGGCATTCAATGGACAGCACACTGACAGGTAAAAAATTGGTATTAAGAGAAAACGGAGATAACCAGTAAGACAGATACTGAATACTTGTACAAAAGCTGAAACAGGAACGAGTTTAATGGGCCTTGCTGCTGAGAATGTAATGTAGGTAGTTCTTTTCAGCCTTTAGAAAAGGACATTATCCTGCTGCAAAAGATGTCTCCCCCATTTGCTCTCAAAAGCACCTATTTGTTTGATACAATATATTAACTAAAACCAAACATTTGTCTTACACCTGCCTGACAAGACCAGATATCTACATTACTGAGGTGGGGATGAGACTTTCCTTTTGTTTGCCTTTTGTGATTCTGCACTGAACTTATGAAGTGGCAACTGGCCATCTTGTTTTTTGGGTTACATATCCAAAAAACAGTCTGAGAAGGAAGGAAAATTCCCTGTGTATAATCCAGAAATATTGAAGCGAACTGTTCAACATGTTCACATCATTCCCCTGTCAGCGCTCAGTTGGAAGAACAGCTAATCTGGTACAGGGTGGAGGAGCAAGGGGGAGGGAGGGGTTAATTAGTGCCAAGTAACCTGTACCTTCAGTAAACTACTGTCAGTAGTCAGTAGTCTGTCAGGCAAGAGCAGGGAGGAAGCACAGAAGAATGGTGACTCAGCCATGTGTGTCTGAATCACAATGCCTCCTGGATCTGTTTTGCCAATGCCATTAAAGTGCAAGGGTTTAGGATATTGTTTTTTCTAGCACTTCTTCAGAGCTGTGTCTGGAATCATAGAATGGTTTGAGTTGGAAGGGACCTCAGAGATCATCTTGTTCCAACCCCGTGCCATGGGCAGGAGCACCTTCCACTAAATCAGGTTGCTCAAAGTCCCATCCAGCCTGGTCTTAAACACCCCCAGGGATGGGACATCCACAACTTCTCTGGGAAACCTGTTTCAGTACCTTAGCACAATAAAGAATTTCTTCCTAATGTCTAATCTAAACCCACCCTCTTTCAGTATAAAGTCATTGCCCTTTGACCTATCACTATGACCTATCACTATATGTACTTGTGAGAGGTCCCTCTCCAACTGTCTTGTAGGGCCCCTTTAGGTACTGGAAGGCTGCTCTAAGGTCTCCCTAGAACCTTTTCTTCTCTAGGCTCTTCTCAACCCCAGCTCCCTCTGCCTGTTTCCATAACAGAGGTGGTCCAGCCCTCCGAGCATTTTCACAGCCCTTCTCTGGACTTAGTCCAGCAGGTCCATGTCCTGCTAATGTTGGGGTCCCCAGAGCTAGATGCAGTACTCCAGGTGGGGCCTTGTGAGAGCAGAGGGGAAGAATCCCTTCTCTTGATGCAGCCCAGGATACAATTAGCTTTCTGGGCTGCGAGCACACATTGCTGAGTCAGGTCAACCTTCCTGTCCACAAACACCTCCCACTCCTTCTCTTTAGGGATGCTTTCCATCCGTTCTCCACCCAGCCTATGTTTATGCTTGGGATTGACCTGACATTAACTCTAGTGCATATTTGCCTCCTAATGCTTGCTTTACAAATGAGTGATCTGTGTAAGGCAAGGTGAAGAGGTTTTTCCTTAGCATGGCAGTAGTAATACAGCTGATTTAGATATGACTGCTTTATACTGTAGACTGAGGTTAAGTGCAGTTGACTGCTTCAATCAATCAGAAATGCAGGAATTAATACAAATAGGCATCATAAATTAGACATATCCTTATCTCTAATCTTTAAGGAAATAATATATGTGACCTATTCTCTGCCATAATATGGTCTAAACTGTGGCATTTAGAGAGCTGGGAAATGGGTTCAGATTCACCAGACCAAAATTCTAGGTAAGCTCCTGTGCCAAGTGTTTGTTATTTCCTGTGTCTTGAAGAGCTTGAATGAGGTGGTGGGAAACATTGTGCACAGGGTATGAGTGGGATGTAGGCCCATCAGTGGTATTTCTAGTCCAAACCATTCTATTCAAGAAAGTACCCAGGTAGTTATAAAAAGCGTCTGGATACGAGAAGGTTACTGCATATTTTTATTCAGCTATGGCTATTGTAGAAAACCAGAAAACTACAAATCCTGCTAGTGAAACAGCTAAAAATACCTGTAAAATTCTTACATTTTCTCTGTCTACACTGGTAACAGAATAGTGCATAATCATGTGTGGGTGGATAGCATGTCTTCTGGCAGGTAATGAGGAAAGGTGTTATGGCCCATTGTGTTAACGCTGGCACATCCTTTGACTTTTTGCACATACCCCTCACTTCATCATCATTAGCAGTGTACTTGGACAAGGCAGCCTGTGCACTTTCCCATGACCGGGACATGACCATATGGCACATGAAAAATGGATTTGAGGATACTAAGAGGGGCTGTGTTATAGTCAATATTCCTTCATATTTCAACTTTCAATCACAACACATAGATATTGAACTCTTGAAGGCTTGAGCAGACTTAGGGTGAAGAGGAATGTGATTGTTCTTGTCCATGTCCTCAGTTCCCATAACCAGCAGTTTTGCATAGGTTCCTCTATTGGGATGAGATGATGATATAATGCTGTGATGCTGACAAGGCAGGAATCTAGAACAAACTGCCAATCTCCTAATTTCATTTAATGATGTCATTATAAATTCTTTACGTTTTTACTGTCTGGTCTAAGGTAACAGCTTCTGCTCTTGCTTCTTATGTGGGCTTGTCTCACGTGACTAAACAGGCTGTAAAGCTGGCAACTGTCAGAATAATCTTTCCATTAAACTGATGGTCCTTTTTAATGGAGTCTGCTTTCTTTTAATGGTAGATGGTATAGCAGTGGAATGGAAAGCAAATTATTTTTTCTTAGTTTAATCTTCTTAGGGAAAGCGGTAATCCTCTGCTAATTTCCTCCATCAGAGCAAGCATATGTCTCAATCACATTTGTAGCTGGAGCAGAACAGCACTCAGCACTCAAATTATGCTAATAACCCTTTAGATTACTTCTTCTTTGGCATTTATTCATATTGGGGATCCAGCAAGTAAGTCTTTCCACTATGTGAATTTATGTGTTTAATCCACATTATTTTCATTAATACCTCTGCAAGATTTGGCATGCAACTGTCTGGCTCCTTGCCTTGTTGTCAGGTAAACATGAAGCAATGGTGCTGTCCTTCCAGTGCATCTGAATGCTGAACCATTACTTCTTAGTCTTTCCTACTTTGACTCGGCAGAGACAGGTGTGAGAGGGACTGCCAAGGGCCACCTCAACCAGGGAGCATACCTTATTAAAAATGTTGTGCAGGTAGATGAGGTTCAGGTCATGTGGTTATGGCATTTATGCTATGTCATCCAAACTATTAAAATAATACTGGTGATGGACTGCACCATGTATATAAATGAATACAGACAGCTAGAAGAAACCTTGTAAAACCTGAGTTATAATCTGTGGTCTGTAGTATTGATTCCCGTGTATGCTGAATACTAGTTTTGGAGCTCTATGCTCTTACACAATACAAACTTTTACAATTTCATTTGGTCTGTGTCTAAACTGAAAATTTATCTGTTCTACCTGTTCTCTTATTGTATCGAAGTATGAACACTGTTGCATGCATGTATATATAATAAAGTATGTTAAGACTAATTGAGGCTAAGCCAATAGGATTGTCATTCATGTTTTGATATACCTTTGCCTTTCGTGTCAACTTTCCCCTCTGAGCAATTCTTGCTGGATTTGTTTTGCTGCTGATAAGCACAGCCGAGTAGTAGCTGTGAGAGTGACACTAAACACAAATGTCTCTGCAGCATCTACTTAACAATGCAGAACAACAGCTATCAGTAATTTATAATTACGTTCTTTGGGTGAAAGATCTCCTTTTGCATCAAGGTGCACGTGAATTCCTTAGCTCATATACGATGATTATAAAGAACACTTTTCGTAATCCAGATATTTTATTTTTTAGAAATTGATTGATATTAAAAAACCTGACCTGAGTATTTTATGCCACTGTGTACACGTTAGAAAGGGATGACTGGAATTTAGTAAGGATTTTCCTTTACTCAGACTATGCTTCCAAAAGGTACACGGAAGTCTGTTACAAGCTCTCCGTGGAGTCAGAAGTTCCTCAGTGTAGATCTCTGCTTAGAGCTAAATTAGGTCTATATTTGTCCATGTTACTTCAGGTCTTTAACATTTATGCTTTGAAGAGACACTAGGTATCTTCTTTGGCCAGAACCTGGAAACTAGCTCTGACCAGAAAAAAACATGCAATAGTAATATATCACCACATGGGTTAATAAGAGAGTTGCCAGTGAAAGCAGGAAAAGGATAAATCTTTGCAAATATATTTTTTTGCCTCTGTTTTCTTTATTACCTTTTTTTTTTCTTAGAATCAACAATTTCAAATCTTAATTGAATTGTTGGGTTTTTTGTCATGCTGAAATTTGAAGTTAATTCAAACAGCTTAAAATAGTTGGGTCGCTATTCTGCAAATAATTATTGCTTAGCCTTCTGTTTGCCACATAATATTCAAATTTGACACATAATATTCAAAGTCAAATGTTCAGGAACATTAGGAAGTATCTCCTTAATTATACTATGAAGAAAGCATTTGATATACTTTGTTGTTAGTGTGCCTAGGATGTGAAACCATTATGTATTTCCTACCATTGGAGAAAACCTTCCTCTAAGACCCAAGATCAACAAAACATTTAAGCAGCTGCTTATGAGAGGAAAACCCATCCCAAGGCAAATTTTTAAATGCTGCTTTTAATCCTCTTTGGAATTCTTATTTACTGTTTTATTTAGGGTGCTTGGGAATGAAGGAAATGTAGAAAACTTTGTGACAATGTTGTTCACAGATGGAAAAAATCCCTGAGGAGAAGCCCAACAGTCTTCAGTTTCATTCCCGTACTGTTTTCCAGCACAGGTTTTAGATAAATGGATGTTGAAATACAGAGATAAATTAGGGTACCAATTACTCTGTTCATTTTCTTATTTTTTTCCAAACGTGTCGTAGAGCCAGACCACTAATAGTTTCATCAATGATGTTCTCTGTTTCCCAGTCACTTACTTAAACATTGAAAAATTTGTTGTTACAGTAGAAAAATTTGGATGAGGGATGCATTGTCAGGACTGATTTTTGTTGCTTTGGTATAGATTCCAAGTGTTAGATATTCAGCAGAAATCATCTTTCTCTCTTGCACAGCACACAAGGAATCACCTTCTTGCATTCTCGTGTGCTAACAAATCATACCCATTATTTTTATTAATGTCATTATCAAGGTAGTGGAAGGTTCTGTCCAGTGGGAGGGATAGTGAGAATTGACCCTGGTTCTGAAGAACTTTTAATATATACTGGCAAGTAGTGGGTAGGTAAACAAATTAGAGAAATGGCTTGTCTCAAATCAGAGGTAACTGGCAGAATTCAGGTGCCTGACTCATACGTAGTGTCTTCTCAGGGCACCGTTTATTTTGGACAGATATATATATTTGCATCTGCATACACACTCAATCTTTGCTAATGTGCAACCCTGTTCTCACAAATTGTTCTCTTTCTGAATATTATAAGGATTATCACATCCTTAAGAGGATGACTGAAATACCCAACAATCTGTTAGGGGGTGCCAATTAAAGTTTTAATGCTGTAACAGCTGTTGTCGGCTTGTAAATGATTTCTTCTAATTTTGGGATTTTCTGTTAGCACATAAAATGCTTTGTTAATAAATGTGAAAGTCCCCAAGGAATTCTGTGCATTAAACTTTAATAATTGAAGAGTGCAGAGGAATAGCTGAAATAAAAATGACTGCATTATGGAACAATTCTTAATATGTGCCAAATCTACTAACGATCATAAACTCCCATGATATAGCATCTATTTTGGTTTGGGGTTTTTTCCTATTATTTTTTTTTTCTCCTTCTTTTTTTTTTTTGTTCCTTCTTCTGGAGTGATCAGGTCTCAAATCTCTGAAACAAGTTAGCCAGGATGGGTTGTCTGGGAAATTAAAGTTCTCCTTAAAATCTCTTTCTGTCTAATAAGATAGTCTGTTACCTTCCAGTGCAGGTCTGCTAGTTTGGGCGAAACTACAACTATTTGCATCATCAGAAATCTTGGCCTAATATATCATATACCATTTTGCTAGTGTCGTTAGCTGTTTCCTTTCAAGTCTTCTTTTCCCATTTCCTTGAAATCCTCACATCAAGTCAAATTTGACACACTGCTGGAGAATGCAGCCTAGGCGAGTGAGTAGCCTGTAGATGATACGAAATATCCAACAATCAGGATTACTGTGAGTAAAAATTTCCATATTGTCAGCTACATATAAGAAAGATTAAAAGGTCAAAATTTACCAATGTTTCAGGTGAACAACTTTTTCTAAAAGTGTTTCTGAAAGTGGAAATTTTACCAACTTCAGTATTTGCGGGGGCTATAGAGGTATATGATGAGACTAATGATAGTAACAATAATAATAACAGTAGTAGTAATATTAATAATTTAAAATGTATACTACCATAAGTAACATAGCCAAAACAACAACAAAAATAATAAGATATTAAAAGAAGTAATGTAACCAGATAATAAACAAAATCCTGTGTGTTCCAGATCGATGTTATCTACAGCCAACATAGGAGTTTTGGGGCACTGATCACTGTATTAGCAGATGTCAGCCTCATCCGATAACATTGCTGTTCCCTTTGGGTTGTGCTAGCAAGGCTGGCCACAATATTTTTATCCTCACAAGTTTGTTCACCTTGTATTTCAGGGAAGTTAGCAGCACTAGCTGTTGCCCTAGATCATGCACGTCTGAGTTGCTGCCTAGGGAGCTCAGTATATTGTGTTCAGCAGTGGCTCCAGTGTGTTTTTAATTTAGACGAGTCGAACTGATGCATATCTTTTCCATTACAGCACTCATTTGTATACTGCATGCTCTCTGTCTCTGTGCTAGTCACATATATTATGCATATTGTACATGCTGTCAAACCACTGCAAGGCCCAGGGATAGCCTCCCTCAGATTCACTAGCAGGTTTAAAATTGTCCGTGGCTGCACACGAGTGGTTTCTCTGTCAGGATCAGTATCTGAGTGGATCCCCACCTATAGCCCCCGACAGCTTTGCCCCCAGCAGGGGACTTGGGAGGAGGAGCAGCCTGGGCTTCCCCAGTCAGCCGGGGCCATCCCTCTTTTCCCTACCTGCTCCTTCAGCAGAAAGCAGCTGAAGAGAGCTACTGCCATATTGCCCAGAGGTGTGGAGAGTGATTGTGCTGGGGTGGGCTGGAGCCACATGCTTCTCTCTTGTTACACTGGAGGAGCTGCACTGGCAGAGGTCATCAGAGCAGAGGCTTTCTATGGAAACGCACTGGAAATATCAACCCTTCAGAAGCAGCGTTTTCTGTGAAATTCAGTTCCATGCCAGGTTTCCAATTCTGCATCAGGTGCGCGTGTTTAGGAGCATACTTTCTTGTAGGGGCTGTGAGAGGAAAGAGAGGTGTCCCTCAGAATGCAACACCTTGCAAATATAATGCAGTCCAAACTAAGCAGACTTCCATAATTTCTTGGCATGATATAGAGGATATATTTTTGGGCTGATCTCTTCAGTTCGAGTACCAATACTCCTTTCTTTTTCAAATGGTATTTAATTGCACACTTCAAAAGCTTTTACTTTGAAGAAATAATAATTTATTGGTTTTGAAATAACCTAAAGTAGGATTCCTTTGACTTCTTTTTCATAGTTAGAACAAATACAAGTCAGCACAACAGCATAATTATGACTTAATTATTCTAATAACTTTCGCTTTCATTTTTGTTTTTAATCTTGATTTCTTTTTCTGTGCTGAAGAATAGAAGACATTCTAAACAATGAATTAATTCATTACTCTAATCTCCTTGTTCTCTTTCTTGTTCTTTCCATCCCCTCTTTTCAGATCATTAGAACTATAAGATAATCAGGGCAAGATTTAATTTGGTAGCTCCTTCCTTTCTTCCAACTCCTCCAATTTTTTTTTTCTCCTCCAAATCCCATTTTTTTTTCTCTCACTTTCATGCACACTTTCTTATCTATATTTAAGTTACTTAAGAGCAGGTAGAATAGGAAGAGGAGTAAAAAAGACCCCTATCCATTATTAATGTCTCAGTGGGTGAATTTTCTGCAGTTCTTGCTGTAGCCTATTGAAATCAATGGAGCTCTGTTGAAATATTGGTTTTGGGGATCTCCTGTCTCCATTAGAGCCATCAGAGACATCACTGTGCTTCTTCATTTGGATCTGCCCCATAGACAATACGGTGTTGTGTAGCACTGAATGCAAAAAAATCTATGCCCCCCACATGGTTCATAATTAGCAGCACTCCTTCTTCCTACCTGCTGTGGCTTTCACCCTCAACTTCCACTCCCTGGAATCTGGGAATTAAATCTGGTGATGGAGAGGGAATTATCTGCTGCCTGCAGCTTTGCAGTGCAGGCTTATTCAGACACATCAGATTAAAACTTCTTTCTCAAGAGAGAGCAGTGGAGAATTGTTGCTGGTCTGTGCTGGACTGAGGGGTTCAAACAGGATCTGAAGTGACAGAAAGTTGCTCTGAGAAGATCTCCCAGTGCAAATAAACCAGACCAGTGATGAGTGACAGAAGAAAGAGGACTACATTTGCATTGCCTTTTGCAGGCAGACATAAGCATGCTCTGCCTGTGCTACAAGTGGGCTAGAAGCTTATATATTTTATGTTTTGATGTACCTTTAATGCTTGCTTGGCTGACTGTAGCTACGTGCTTCTGTTTTGTAAATATCTATAGTCAGAGACTTGGAGTTGCTTGGGCAGGGCAAGCTCGTGTCTGCCTCCACAGTGGGGACCATCATGAAGGCTTGAAGATACCTATTCCTCAGCATAGTAGCACACACTGATTCCTGATTCTGTGTTTCTCCCTCTCTTCATCTGTATGTTTATGCAGCAAGTTGATTTAGAAAACAAATTCACATTAGAAACTGTCCACTAGAAGTGGTTGGGTTGACTTCTTTTGGGCAGCAGCACTTGCATCGTCTCAAAAGAATGCATGAAAATATGGTTAAAGTTTTCCTAACTACGAAAATTTTTAAAGATAAAAAGGTCTTGTCTTTTCTTTGAGCCTGTGCTCTTTTACTGTGACCATTGAAAATATATCTCCAATGTAGTAAGTTATACTTCCGTGAGATACTTAATACATGTAGTAGTACCTAATGATGCAGAAATGCTGAGTCCATTAGAGTAAAAGAGAGTTTTGGCATTGATTTCAATGAAGCTAGGATTTCACATGGAATTTCAGTGTAAATGAAAAACAGATGAGAATAATAACTATAAATTCTGCTAGGAAATGGTGAAATCTGCAAATCCTACTCAGTATTTATGAGAATATACTTTTTTGCCTGAGTATGATTTACAAGATTTGACTTAAAAGAGAAACATTTTAGCTTGCAGTGTTGTTGCTGGTATATATTTGTGGTCTTACAAAACTGTCATTATACAATTTTTATTTTTTTTTAGCTCTTTCACTTCTGTGCATCTTTTGCATATTTTCTCTTTGAGCTTATGGGAATATTCTTTCTCTCTTTTCTTTCTCTTTCTCATCCTTTTTCTTTCTTCCTTAACCTCATCCTCTCCCTATTCTTCTCTGCTCCCCTCTTGTCCTGCTATTTAGAGAACATGGACATCTGTATGCTAAACCCGCTGCCATTTTCAGTGTCTGAACAACTGCATTAACTCAGAGTGCTGTGCTTCTGTGCAGTTCTGATGTGCTCTGAGAACAGCCACACCTATACAAATCACACTGAATAATGTATTTTTTAAACATTGGCTTATCGAAGTCTGCAAATTCTAAAAGTGCAGAGCATCTCCTCTAAGTTGCTAGCATTACCCAATCCCACTAGTGTTGAAGAAGACACACAGAATATCTGAAAGTCACCCAAAGCCCCGTTCCAGTACTAATCAAGGTGGTGTATGAAATGACACTCTTGTCAGCTTCAGTAGATCTGTCACATTTAAATCATAATGCATCTGTAGGTGGCTTTGTTTATCTTAAAAATAGCCTGTGAACTTAGTGGTACTCTTTGTAGGAAATTAAAATGGTAGGTGAATTTTGGATTTGTTTGACTTCAGTTTAAAAGAATGTATTTAATAATAAGATGCATGTTTTCTTCTCCACTTCTGCTTTACATTCTTCCAACATACTTCCCTTGCGTTCTTCTTCCGTTGCTCAATCTGGCTCCACAGTGAGTAGAGAGTGAGAGATAAACACTGAAAGAAGGCTGTGATTACTGCTTGCACAAGTTACATCCAACCAAAGATTGATTTTAAAGTGAGAAGGAGGCTGCTAAGATGACAGATAACTACAGCTTGGCTTCTGAACTCTTGAGTGCTTCCTAGCATTTTGTATCAGATTTGGAAATGAAACAAGGCTGTGAAATAGTGTCGATAGCATCATGGGGACAAGGGGTGAAGGGACTAAGGGCTTCACTTTGTGGGTGGGAAAGGGGATGTAGGGACATTGGCATTTCACAGCCAGATTAAAATCATGGAAGGCAAGTCTTCGGATCAGAAACTTTTGTCCTTTGTTTGAGTAAATCAACAAATCGTTTTAGCAGTCTTGTAAAAAATACTCTTTTTAGGAATTGCAGACAATGACTGAGGATGTTTCTGGTCTTGAATTAGAAAATTATGCACTCTAGTGCTGAAATTAAACTATTTCATCTGTGTCCTGTCAAATTAAACATAAGGTAATGTTTTTCATCTTTGAATCTTGACAAATTGATATTTTTGTGGAACAAAGAATACGTAGCATAATAAATATCTTTCTTGAGTCTTTGAGCTTATTAAAATAAATGGATACCTCAACTTTGGATGGTTTCAGGCAAATTAAGTCAATGTTCGTTTCTGAAATGCTGGTTATATTAGAGTGTAGATTTTCTACTAAGATTAGATTTTAAGCCTAGATGTACTGTCGGGAGTTCCAGTAGACACCAAATTAAACACGAACTGGCAATGTTGCATTGCAAAAAAGACGGGAAATGGTGTCCAGGGTTGCATTAGGAGTGTTGGAGTGTTGCCATCAGGTTGGAGGAGATGATCCTTCCCCTGGATTGAGCACTGGTAAGATCACTCCTGCAATGCTGTGTCCAGTTTTGTACTCCCCAGTACTAGAGAGAGATGGACATACTGATGTCCAGCAAAGGGTCACAAAGATTTTTAAGGGTCTGGACCATCTCTCCTGTGAGGAAAGACTAAGAGAGAGGGGCCTGTGCAGCCTGGAGAAGAGAAGGCTCGAGAGGACCTCATCAATGTGTATAAATACCTGAAGGGGAGGGTGCACAGAGGATGGAGTCAGGCGCTTGCCAGTGGTGCCCAGTGACAGGACCAGAAGTGATGGACACACACTGAAACACAGGCAGTTCCCTCTGAACATTAGGATACACATTTTTACTGTGAGGGTATCTCCATCTCATATTCAAAAGCCACCTGGACTCGGTCCTGAGCCACCAAATTCTATGTGACCCTACTTAAGCAGGGTGTTGAACAAAGTGACCTCAAGAGCTCCCTTCCAACCTCAACCATTCTGGGCTTCTGTGTAGATTTCCCATAGAGTTCAAATAATTGCATTGGACCTTTACAAGTGAGATAAGAGCATGTTCTGGTTGAGATATGCATATTTGCTTACTTATATCTTATGCCAGGTTTGTATTTGTAAGTTTTTCTGAGAGATTAATCTAAAACGTCAGACTCACAGATGTTAAAGTAAAACACCGTATAGTGTTAGAAACGCTAGGTTCTCTGCCTTCTTTGCCTTTCTGTCATTTTTTCAATAATTTTATTGTTGTTGTCTGAATTCTTTGTTACATCCTATTTACAGATGAAGTGTGAAAACCTAAGGGCCTATAATGCATCTTTTTGCAGAAATACTTTTGCTGATGGCTAGTAAGAAATTTGAAATGTTGTCCAACACATCACACTGTACTTGCAGAAAACCACCAGCGGTGGAGAAGCAACAGTCATATTTACTGTGGGTGCCACCAATTTTGGTTGAATCTTCCATTTGAATGGGTGTGATGCTCTGGTCAAGGTCGAGGGCTGGCTGAGTATCTTCAGCAGGGAAAGGCCTGTCCTATCCTTTACTTCTTACTTTCTGTGCGACTGCAGACAAGTCATATGGTTTGTGTTCTGCAGAGCACAAATGAGGAGCAGAAGCCTCTCTACCCCACAGGCGGGTCGTGAAGATATGAGACCCTAAGTGATACACAGTGTGTAAATATGTTCAGTTTAATATTCTGTTTATCTGTATCCTGGAAATGTCTGTGAACTGCAACTGAGATCAGAGTCCCATCCTCCTGAACACAATGATCAAGGGAGTCAGTTCTTAGGAGCTGAAACCACGAATCCTGACGCTTGGTCTTGACCCCTGGCGATACTGTATTCTGCCTGAGCAAGATAAAAAAAAAATTGCAAGTGCTTGGACGTAGACCAATTCTTCCTGGGATGCCTCTTAATGAAAAATTCTTTATATATATATAATTAATAAGGAAAACCAAATCGACCAGCTGACCAGATCTTCAGAGAAAGGACAGAAAATACATCTTTTCCCTCTCATTTGTATGCTTGCATTGCTTCTTTATAAGGATGCCACCTGCTTCCTTTAGGTGAATAACAGTGTTTTATTTGTAAGGGTGTTTTTTGAACATATTCCAGCTCAAGAAGAACATGTTCTTATGCTTCTGGTAAAAAAATCCTCAAGCCCAAGACTTTCATGTAGGGACAATCTGTCTGTCAGTATGCACCAGATGTGTTGACCATAAAGCTGATTTAGTATTCTGCACCCATATTTTCTCATGAGGCAGACTAATGAGAAAGGAAAATAGATAAGGGAAATGTCAAGGAGAATTGCGGTGAAAATTCAGATTGTTTTGCAGATAGGTAAATAGAAACGGGGATAAAAAGCAGGAACTTTCATTCTGCCGCAATTGCTTCTGCTGTACAATACCAGACACTTTGGAAAACAGAATTTCAGAACCAAAAAAGCCCTTCCTTATGGAAGCCTGGCTGCCTGCATCAAATCTGTAGGTAAACATATTCTTACACTATGCCTGACAGGAGAAGTAATCACAGACATGACTTGTAGCCACTAAACGTTATTACCAAATATATTCTAGTGCACTTATGATGGGCATCTGTGAGAACTTGCACAGTTTTAAAGAATCTATTGTTGAAGCCAAATTCTGTCTTTTTGAAATGCTAAACCTGTAGGAAATAATGCCATCTTCAATGATGGAGAAAAGAAATGTAACAGGTGCGGGGTCCTGTATGTTGACTGATGTCCAAATTTCTCTATCAATCATCATTCAAAAGAAATAATTATACTCAGGTTGTGCTGATGAAAGTGTTTGTTGCCCCAAGCATACCCATTAAAATTGATCCCTTTATGAGTAACTCCCTCCTTCTTTTCTCTGCTTGTTTCAAACTATTTATTTGAAAAAAATTATTTCAGGCTTTTATTATAGGAAGATGGTGCACAGCAAAAGAGAGGGACATGAACCAGGATGCAGGAGAACTGGTATTTATGTTAAACTCTCCCACTGATCTGGTGACCTCTACCAAGACAGGTGTCTTTTTTCCTCTTTTTTATCTGTTTCCAAGTTGATGATAATGGTACTGGCCTCCTTCAATAAAGTACCTTGATATGTACCTGCTGAAGATATGAGTTATGGGAAAGTCATGCATTTCAGAAGCTATGCAAGGCAGAGCGTCTGCTCCTGCTGTATTCGATCCCTACTCCCTCTGGCTTGAGCTTCTAAAGTTGGATAGAAATAAGTGACAGTAGCAGATAACCAGTTGCCTTCTCCATGCATAGATACATAGATAATCTCAACCAGATGGGAACAAGGAACAGATGTTCCCTAAACATATGTGCAAACAAAAAATTACAAGTGTAAATGTTCATGAGCAATGAATAAAACAGGAGGAAGGAACAAGTATGATTTCAGGACTCAAACAAGTATTTGTGAGGCCTGATGTGAGAATTTTCAGCTAGCTCTAGAAACAGCACAACAAAAAAAATGAAAGGATTTAAGCTTTTTTTTTTTTTTTCCAACTCTGAGACATGAAGACATTTGTCTAAGTGTCCTCAGTCTTTTCTGAACAAGAATATGATGGCTAACTGGATGTTGTGTCAGGACATACATCTGTTTGCATTTAGGCTTCTCTCCACACGGTTGAATTTGTAAAGTAGACAAAGAATTACCTTTCCTTTCCAGATTCTTTCTGTGCTTGAGCTAATTTTCTTGTGATTCAGGTTCCGTCACCTTATAACCTCCCAGAACTCTATTTTTGTCAAAGTGAGCATTAAAATGACTTACTGAAGACTCAATTGTTCTGCTACTGCTATATTTTCCTTCCTTCAAAAATCTGGCTACATTTCAGTGAAATTTTCTCTTAACCAAATTTTAAATTATGACATCATAATGCCATTAATTTCAGGGCAGATCTACAACATTTTGAAGAAGATAGTTTGGTTGAAGTCAAGCCTCTAATTATAAAGATATTTTTCCACTACCTAACAGGTAACTCATTAGCAATATTACAAATATGAGATATGTTGTTAAGCTTGGATTAAGTATCTTAAATCACGACATGCTACCTCCTTTTGTCATTGAATGGGATGAAAAAACAACTGTGAGTTTCCCTAAGATGTAAAGATTTGATACAACATGGATAATAGGGTTAATTTTTTTTTTTTCTGTTAGCGCAGTTATGTTAGGATGTTGATCTTATTCAAGCTTCTGGAATTTCAGAGATATTATTGTAGTTTTTTTCTAGAAATGTAAAAGCAAATATGAAATATGTTGTTTTTTCTTAGTATATACACTTATAAAATGTCATGAAAATGTGACTTACTTTTTAAAAGCTTTTGGGGGTATGTGTGAGATGTGTGTTAAAATACATGTAGTTCTTCACACCTTTTCACACAATTATACTTTTTCCATTTGGTTCTAGAAATCCCAGGTACCATGCCAAACGGGAAGATTTACAAGTGTTTTTCTTTGATGTAGGCTGACTTAAAATATGTTTCACCCTTGAGGAAATACCCATATGATGTATTTTTTACACCAGCAGTAGCAAATTCATCCTAGTGAAAATTATTGTCTCTGCTTAGAAATCTCCACATTTATGTATGAAGGCTGCTTCATAAGGTCAAAGACATGAGTTCTCTTTTCCACACTAACTTGAGCAAAGCAAAGGTGAAAGCTGTAAAATATCTTCAAGCTCGCTTGGCACCTGATCAGCTTTGATTTACAAGGGTGTTCATATTGCTGTTATTGAGTTAATATATTTGCACTAGCCTGCTTTAATTTAGATGTGTTCCAGACCAGTTAACTGGAAGAACTAAATAGGTGTTTAGCATTTAATAGAAATTATTATTAGTTTTATTTAACTTAGTAGTAAAGCTGCATATCAAATGGTTACCCCAGCCTCTGAAATTTTTGTAATTTAGGAAGAATGTTCCTATGCCACACAAAGACATTATTATATATTCTCTTGGGGTTTTTGTGTCTGTGTATGTGTCCGTGCACAGACATAGACCTTGTAAGAAAAAATGGTGGCAAAATTCTTGCTGTGTAGCCTGTTGGTGGGGGTACTTAATGAGAAATATAAGCCCAGAGCAAATGAGCTGAACTTAAGTAATTTTTATGTCTGCAATACTAAATTGTGTGGAATGAGTCTTTCTCCTGTCTGCTCGGGAGGTCTGCACTGTGCCTGTGGGCCTCTACCTGAGAAATTATTAGAAACAGCCTGCTGCCAAAAGTTTCATTTCTGTGAATCAGTGAATCACAGAGAAAGCATTTAGTTGAAAAATTCCCAATCTTTCTGTTTAGTCATTCATTTTGATGTTTTCTTCTTGTGTCTTCTATTCTTTATCCTCTCTCTTCTCAGAGCATATTTTTCAAAAACTGTTGCTTTCAGATAAATCTGTTGAAATTTTAACAACAGTGATTCTTCAGACATCTGTCACAACATCTGGGCTTGGAGTCCTGAGAATAACAAACATAATCCCTCCTGTCCTTCTTATTTATGCTTAAAAATCGGAACAAGTATGTAGTGTTTTTTCTGCTACCTCTGTTAGTATGTAGCATACAAGAGTCTCCACAGGAAACGAGACTTCTTAGAGAAGGTGAGTACACAGCTCTGAAAGATGTAAAGTGTAGTGAGTAAGCGGGGCCTGGGATATTAGATTCTGCCTCTGCCTCTTCAGTTTTCTGCCCTCACTTGGTTTCCCTCTTGTTCTGTCTTTTTTCAGCTGCTTTTTCCTGTCTCCACAATTGAAGTTGGCTTTTGTGTTCATATTCAGATGCTTTTTTTGCACCAAGTTGTCTTTGATTCCTTAAAGTGGCTTCAAGCTTCTGTTTCTCCCTGTTTTCTTCCAGCTTCTCATGCTGTGCAGCTACAGGATATGGACAGAAAGGTCCAGGTTGCCAGATGTGCCCAAAGCAGGTTTTGTTCCGACAGAGGGGGATTTTTCTGGTTGAGCTGAACTAGCTATGCTTTTTATTTCCAGCCACATCAGCTCTTCTGGCTAGGCAGGGTTTTTCATGGTGTGCTTTAATGAACTCACTGAAAGCTTCAGGCTGGTTCATGATACCTAATTTAGCTAACTTTGCAGTCATTACTCCTCAGTAGACAGTGTCATGCTGTCGTAAAGTGATGATGGCTGCTTTTCTAGTCTAAACATTCAAAACTACTTGAATGGACCAAGCAAAATCCGCTTCTAATTAGTTTTATTGTTCAGATTATGTCTTCCAAATAAGGCATGTGATTAGGTGAAAGAGTACTGCTCGTAATTTCTGCAACTTAATTTCTTATCTGAACTAATCACAAAAATTTCCAATATGTTTTCAAAATTTTTGTGGGTAAATTCAGAAATGGTATATGAGTTTGGCGAGGAGGTAAAGAACAGCAAAACCAGAGCAAACTAAATCTCTCACAAACCTGAGTGTTGACCCTTCAGGTTCCATGCACACTCTTCTTCCTAACCTAACCAAGCCATGAATCTTAGCCAACAAATGTTGCCAGGAGATACTTGCATACAGCTTGTGTGTTACCAGCTTGTGCATCTTAATGGGCAAACACACTGTTGTACATGCATTTTTTGCACTAATGTACACTGGTCATATCTTGAGAAAGGTATTTGGATGCTGAGCACCCAGTAAAAGCTTGATCATCTTATAGATCACTCTACTGTAGAAGCCAAAGCCCATTCTGTCAGCTAGCTACCTTGAAACCACTCTTATAACACATTAGGTCAAAGCCAGTACAACTTTGTATTTATTTAGTGGTTAAAAGAGGCTCCAAAGTTACTGAGGTTTATAAAGTTACAAGACGTTCAAACTGTTTTTGTTGTTGTTGTTGTTATTTTTTGGTTTTATTTGTGTTTTTAAAGAGCTCTAACATTTCATCCCACACTCAACTGACAAAACATTTGATGTTTACAAGCTACTCGTCAAGGATTTATACTTAAGAATCTTTACTGCATTCGTGGGAGAGATGTTTGAGTTGGGGACACATGCTTGTTTCTGACCTTCTTAATTGTTAACCCCTCTCCTTTTTTTGGAAAGCTAAAGGCAAAACAAAGGCAGTCATGGTGTGCACTTAGCTAAATTATTAAGAAGCAGTACCTCACTCAGATATAAAACAGCCTCATCCACCTGGTGAAGCAAGGAGCAAGTCCCAGTGAGGAGCCTTTCCACACCCTGAATTTTATATTTCAAATGAGTCTGAGAACTGACAGTCAACTTCTGCACTTATGTACAAGGCTAACTTTTGGTACCATGACACTGCCCATTTGACAAATTTGTTGATAAACAGTGTGACACATTCTCCATTACACGTGGTAAGGGCAAAATTAGGAAGTTTTCTATGCAGATGTTTAAATACATGTATCTTTGGAAACATCTCAGTTGTGATGCTAACAAAAAACTTGGACAGTAGTTAGGCTCTGGTGTCTTCTGGCCTCTGATTATTCCTGTGTTCATTGCTCCCTTGTGCTTTGCCCATCTGGTTGCTTGTGAACGGTTAGGTTTAATGCTAGTTTTGAGAGGGTGGCAGCATTTTCACTACTCTTTTTTTGCATGGTTTGTAGCCATAGCAGGATTCTAGGTGCTAACCCAGAAATATGTGGTGACATATTTTATCCTGACACTGCAGATCTAGACAAAGACCCCCATGTTCCACCTCTCTCCTGGCTGCCGTCTACACTGGAATCAGCGATTTAAAGTTTCAAGATTGTAATGCCTTTTAGACACCTTACCCACCCACGCCCCTCCCCCCAACAGTCCCATGTCCCATATTTTTTTGGATCCACTTTGTGTCAGCAACTGTGTCATGACTCGATGGAGATATGGTGTGTAGATTAAACACATTAACATAACATCTGCCATCAACAGCTGACACATCTCGCTGCCCTAGGATAGATTGCAGTGTGTATGGCTGGTATTTATTGCTGAACAGATAGGAGGAGAGAAGGGGATGAATGGAGAGCAAATTGTGAGCTGTCCAGATCTCAAAACCAGAGATTTTTAAATGAGTAGTTCTGCTATCTTCCTCTGTCTTCTAAAACGCCTACAGACAGCAGCAGTGAAAAGAGTATATAGAGACTTGCCATTGTTAATAAAGTCGCACTAATGCATGTATTATGAAGGTAAAGGAGCTGCCTTAGCTAACACAGAAGAAGTGTGATCAAATGCTGCTCTCTCTTGACCTCTTGCAGTTCCCTTGCCTCTGTGTTTTAAGTATCTGAGGAACTTTCAGTATTGCACATCGTACTTTACAAAGAAGTAGGTTTTGTGTTGGGCTTTGTCAGGCCAACTGCTGGTGCCAGGTCCTCTTTGTCAGGCCCCACAAAGGGCCTGTCTTTCCACCCCTCAGAAAGATCAGAGATGATCTGCAGTGTCTCTTTTTTTGGAGTAATGCCATGCCCACCCTCTCTGCCACCACTCTGTTTGGTGCCACCACATGCTGCTGTAGCTTTGCCCTGGGGCCCGGGAGAAGGCTGGAACCATCTCCAGCTGAACACTGCCTGGGGCCAGGCCCAGCTCCTGCCTTGTGTCTCCTGTGTTTGGTGGCTGCCAGTGGCACCAGCATATGCACCTCACATGTGCATCCCTCAGTCATGGGCGTAACCTCCTCCTTCATGATCTGCATCACTGATGCACCACTTCATGCCTCAGAGTCTGCAATCCCTGTACCTAATACTCATTCCTAAGTAGTCCTGAGTAGGAAAAATCACAGACTCCACAGCCGACCCTTCATACAGTGTTTGCAGGGTCTTTAAGAAAATAATAACAGGCAAAGTGTTGCCTGTGGCCACTGTTGCTCTTTTAGCCATGTGTTCCTTTAGTGCCCTCTAATAGTAATCAATAAGTGCTAGCTGTTCCTAAGAGAGAAGCAGCATGTGGAAAGGGGTGAAAATACCATTGTTTGCTAGCGCAGAGTTGCTCATCACTGGAACTGTAAACATGGATCGATTATTTCTCTTTTTGTTTAATGTGAGGCAACTTCAGGTTTTTTAGAAAATAGGTTGCATTTCCTTTCCTCTTGGATGCATATAGTGTGTGCTTGTCTTAAGCATCCTAAGGAAAACATTCTTTTGTTTAGCTTATTGCATCTACCTCATGAGGATGTAGACACTATGTATGTATTACCAGTTAAAAGGGATATCCAGAGAAATTCCAAATAGCTTAGATATCCCATATCTTAACCCATTTCCACTAATGTTCTTCTCAGATCATTTGAGTCAGCATTAAAAGAGATAAGTTTTTTAACTGTAGAATAATAATAATAATTTAAAAAATCAAATATTTTACTGAGAAAATCCAATATATGACAACCTCTGTGTTAGAGGAGCCTGGTCCTAGTGATGAGTCCATCAGAAACAGTAGAAATGACTAATGGGTTAGGTCACATTTTTCTCTTGTTTAGCCAAGTCACCATATCAGGACTAAACATGTGCTGAAACACTCTCCCAAACTGAAGCTCAAATCATTGACCCTGCACTTTACCTGTGCTTTGGCAACTCACTGCCATCCTATTGGGGGTTCTGCAAGACTGAATAGGAAAAGCTGAGGTGATTGTAAAGAATAAACAGCAGCAAAGAGCAGAATGAGGTGAGGAGACAAAGCGAGATGTCAGGTCAGGATGTTGAAGATAGACTTTCATGCCCATCTCTAGAGGGATCTTCAGGCAACTAAACTTGTCAGTGGCTAAAGGCTTTGCTGAAATGTTTTCAAATGAGGTTAAGCCAGACTGAAGCACTTTCATACATGTTAATTCTGAGTGTGGTGAAGAGTCCTCTTGTAATGACTTCAGTTCATGCCACAGACAAAAAGGCAAGTTAGTTTCCATAGTATTATTATATCTTTTAAAACTAGTATTGACAATATTGAGTCCAAGATTTGCAACCATAAGGACTGCCCATGCTGAATTAGAGACCTTCTGCCTGAAAAGCCCATGTATTGAACAAATCAGGTAGGAAACAATATACACATGCTGTGTTCTGTGCTCCTGACAGAATCCAGAGAATATGTCTTCAAAGTATAATTAGTACAGCATGTACATTGTGTCTCCTGTGGACAAATACTGTATTCCATAAGAGCCAGACCAAACTTATATGCATGCATATATACTATTGTTGTCAAACTGCTCTCTCTGTGTCTCAGTGTGCTGAAGAAATTCAAAGTTTAGGCATTATTTGTGCTGGTTTTGTCCATTTTTTTTCTTTCATTAGGATTACATGTTGATGTTCATACAACATTTTGTATTCAAATCTGTGGAGAACATCAAACCAGGTAGTCCCTTAAATTGTGTTTCCTTGGAGTATTTAACCTTCTACCTAATATTGCATTTGATTTCTCACAGACAGCACAACATATATTAACAAGGCCTAGCACTATACATGTGAAAAATCGGTTCTTATTTTAATTGGGCATTCCTCTGGACATTTAGAAGGGCTCTTAACAGAGGCTGTATCTTTTGGGGCCTTTGATGTCAAGTCCCTTCTTTCATGTTATTTTCACCTATGGAGAGGAAATCATCTTAGTTCAAATATTGCAAGGATGTCAGAGGTATTTCCAGGGAAACATTTTGAGAAAGTCAGATCTGTTGAAAAGAAATCTAAAGAAAATGGGTAGCAAAACAGAAGAAAATAAGTTGAAAGGAATACAGTCTAAAAATGAGATAGGAGTAGGATAAAAGGCCATTTGGAAGATGGCTGAAATACTTTGAAAGACTGAAGAAAAAACAATGAACAAAAATGTAGAGGGGAAACAAAGCAAAGCATTCATCAATAAAGAGAAATGAGAAAAATTTTTAAAAAAGAAAAACATTAAAAGTAGAAAAGAAGAAAAAATTAGAGGTGTAAGAGAAAGCATATGAATGGATTGACGGCAAAGGAAAAGATGAAAACAAGAAGTGGATGGATATGTAAATTTATTTGGAGAGAGATTATGTCCTTAACATTATCATGTGGGCATTATCTGAGTTTTGCTGACAACTTCAAAGTGAGCAAGGGGGAAAAAATGGAAGGCAGGTTCTATACTTTGGACATCAAAGATGTATGAATATTCATGAGTCATAAACTGTAGGTAAATCTGGGTGATTTAGAACTGACAATGTCAGATTTTGGAAATGGGCTTGTGAGATACTGTTTACATCAAGTGGAAAACAGATTTACTGTGACCAGTGCCAGAGCCTGTTTTTTTGTTTAGGTGGAGAGAATCCATATCTCGTGCTGCTCTGCTGAGTCAATGGTTATAGTCTTAGTTTGGCCTTTCTTTAATAAATTCTATAAAGCGAATGAGTTTCAAAATCAGTATTGTTTTTGAGTTTCAGAAGATTTGTATTTCTTCAAAGGTGTACCTTGAGTAATCTGGGCCTTACCTAGACTCATTGAAACATAAAAATTTAAGGGAAAAGTCTTTGAAGGCTGAGATCAGTGTACTTAGCAGAAAATTTCCCAGCCAATGTTAGGGTAGCAAATCTGGTATGCAAGATCAGTGTTAGACAATGTCTCGAGGTCTTTCCGTTTTCCATACCATTCCTCAGCTGATCTGAATGTCAGTGTGAAATGGTCCAGAGTGTGAACTTCCTTTCACCACAGGATGGTCATTTTTTACCCAAAAAGTTCTGGCACAACTCTGACAGTGAGTCTAGCAAAGATATGCTGCTACTTGAAAAAGGCTGTTCTTTATTGAGGAAGGAAATGCTGACATTTTAGAAGTCAGAGCTCCGTCTTAAACTTTTGAAGGTATCTTAACATAGAAGTGCTGAGTTGCCTATTGCTGACTCCTAAATGACCCTAGTCTTCTGCAGTTTAAAATTTTAGGCCAGAATTTATCAACAGCATACTTTTAAAAATCTATATAAAATCATGTAAAAAACTTTACAGTATTTCTTTTTAAACAGTTAATTGATATAAACAAACCATGCTTGTCTAGTAAACAAGAACCGTTATCCCCTTTTAGAAAAGTCAGATTTGAGGTTCTGCTCATTGGTGACAGACAAAAGATGAAAAAAGTCTTTATTTTAAAAAACGCAGCAAATCCTGTTTTCCTAAACCCACCAGGAATGGAATAGGGCATATTTCATTGCCAACATCTTTTAGACAATATTCTGCCCAGATGGCACTCTCTCAAGGCTATTCTTCAAAGCTGAACTCCTTTTTCAGTCCATTACCTTCACTTTATCTCTAGTTTGTGCTTTCCTGTGGTTTCTGCTGCTCACGTAAGCTCCTCTACTAAAAATAATTGTTCTAGGACTCCTTTGTATATGTGCCTGGTATACACTTTACTGTGGGCCAGAACCTCATGTTTTGGAAGCTGCAAATTTTTCCTGTCTTTTTGCTCCATGAAAGAATTTCTTGTGTTTGTTCCTTTTCAAATGAAGAACACCTGTTCTTTCAGTAGAGTTTTAGCAAATTTTGACAGCACGGTGAAGATCACTGTTATGTGTTACTTGGTCATTTTGAAAAGAATTCTCTACGAATATTTGTTACCAGTTTTCCAATAGCTTCTCTCAACTCTTTCTTGAAAAAGAATGAGAAAGAAAAGACTGAGCTTTATGCTGAAGTTGTGAGTTAACTCTGGATAAAGCACTGGTCTGGTGGCAAGTAGCATCAGATCAAGAATCATGTTCTGTGTATCTCTAAGCAAGTTGCTGAATTCTTTCATGCTTTATCTCACAAGATAAAAATGCAAACAATCATTTTTTTCTGTTATTTACATTGGCCTTTTCAAGACTTTGCTGTTTCCCATAAATATTTGGGCAAGGTAAACCCTAATATATCTTTGGTTATCTTTTGCCTATATCTAAAAGCATACTTATCATACACGTTTCAAGGCCATTTTCCTTGTGCTACTGTAATATAAGGATGCAGTATAAAGTCTGGAAGTTACTGAAGTAGAGTGAAGCACAGAGAAGTTCAGGAATGGAGAGGAGTCTCCTGAGAATATCTTATCTACCTGCAGTTTACTTAGGAACAGGCTCCCTCATGAGGTAATCTCCCCTGCTTCAGACCTAGGTGGAAATGCCACAAAACCACCTCATCTCTGACATGTGAGGATTTCAGTCATTCACACAGGTTGGGATTCAGTGGGAATGTTTAAATGCCATATACCAGTAAAAGAAAGAAATCATTAGTTTAACTTAATTCAGTGTTCCTCTCTCTACCTGCCTTAGAATAGGGTTAATATTTTTACAGTCAATGCATTTTAATTAATGTTGGGAATACTTGTGCAGCAAATGTGTGCTTCATGGCCTCCTAAACTTTAATGCTTTTATACTTTTATTTCTATTACAGAGTCACTGTTCTTGTTGGGAAATGGAAAAGAGCTCTATAACGTATCTGTGCAAAGTACTTAGCTCGTAAGGACATCAAAATTGTTTTCTGTAAATCTCTACAGCTTTTTAAAGGCCTCCACATGCTGCTGTACAAGCAAAGTACTTTTTTTTTTTAAACAGACCTTAACAGTTCATAATGTTTTTGAATAATAAGTGGTTGATCATGTACCTTAATTACAAGAGCAAATTGAAGACACTTGTCCTATTCATCAAAATAAATAATATATTAGTTAACTAATGAAAAAGTCAACAGACAGAAGAACAATACCACAGCAGTGTGAGCAAACATGGGGGCAAAATCCTTAGCTCTGGTACAAGTCCACATGGCCCTAATCTCTTCAACTGGGTTGTGCCAGAAGATACCAGGTAATGATCTGACCTTTTTTTGGTAAACGTGCGAAGAATTACGTGCACTAATTTTCCTTTGGGAAATTAGGGGACAATAGTAACTGGTGCCAGATCTTTAGATGTTGCTTTGTATCTGTCCTTTTAGATAAAACAGAGAATCATGTTGCTCATATAGTGGGAGAATTTGACTTCTCTTGTGGAGAATGTGATTTGCAATTCCCATTTTCTGAGACATCTTGATATGCTTACACACAGAGATTAAATGTCTGAGATCAGAAAGTTCAGTCATTAGGTGAAGTAAAGAGCTGTGATGCTGCAGATACGGCATTTTGAGATCTAGATAAAAGATTAAAGACCAAAGTTATTCAGTGTACAAGAGGAAACACATTTCACACATAAGGGTAAAGATTTTCTTTTCAGGAAGGAGTGCAATAGCTGTTTGGGGTGCAGTGCTGCCTCACAGAAACCAGAATGTTTTCTCTGAACACTACTCAGGTATCTTGTTTTTATTGTGGAGATTTTGTTGCTGAGAATCTCTCCTCTGCTGTAAGTGCTTTCCAGATGTAGAAAGTTCCCACCCCTCCAAATATCATCAATAAACAGAGGTCACAGGGAGGAAGTAACAACATGGATTTTCTATTGGAATTAATAGATTTTCCTATAAAGACAGCAGGGCAGAAAAATCATTTTGAAGCAAGGAAAAAGAACAGAGGCAGCTTCAAGACAAATTAGTAAAGGCCAGATGATGCAGGGAGGGACTGCAGAAGGGTGCCAGAAGGTGACTTTTCGGGTTTGTGATAAAAAAGCAGGAAGAGTTCAAAAATGGGGCAGAACAGAGGTAATAGGAAGGGCAAATCTGCTGAAGAGCAATATCCACATGACTTTAAGAAGATCGTCAGTGCGTTTGACTATGAGTATTATACCAGCACTTGCTATGAGAGCATTATTTGGAGGGAAAAAATAAAAGGCTAAGTGATAGAGAATTGGGCAATGCCAGATTTCTGGGACCTGTGTTGCTTTGAGTCTGTTCCCCTGTGCTGTCCTACTGGCTGTATTATAATGTAAGGTCCCTGTAAAAAGGAGTGGGAGGGAGTCACGTGTAGTATTTAAAGAAACAAACACAGTGAAAGGAAAATACCCCAAACCAACCTTACGTAGAGAAACATAAAGTGAACAAAAAGAATTACTTTATAGGTCATGCTAAGGGTTTGTCTGACCCAGGAGTTTGTGCATACTAATATGTAGAATACTCCCTTCCCCAGCATATTATTTCATTTTCTATTAATCTGCATGATAAAATGAGCTTTAGATGCTTTTCTTCTTTTTACAGAAGACCTACACAAGTATAGCAACTTTATAAGTACTAAGAAGAGGGAAGACTGAGGAAGAACAGGCTAAAGTACCTTCCATTCAGCATTCAGGTCTCCTATGTATGATCTTGAGTTTAAACAATGGACATTTTCACAAAAGATATACTTGGCTGCTCTGACCACTTTTCCTCAAGAGCTTCTGATTTCAGTGCGTGCCACTGTCAGTGACTAGCTGTCAATAACTGGTAATACCAATATCAACTTTTTTATAATGGAAATCATCTAGGAAAGAATATGAATTTAAGGTAGCTTAGCTTATCAGCTCAGCAAAACCACTGACCAAATCTTAAAGACCTTTCCTCTGAAGATTTCCTATATGACAAATTATTTTTATGTAATGGCAAATGACTTTCAAATAATTTCAAAGATTGTTCCTGGGTGAGTGCCACATAATCATGAAAATTTGTATAAGAGAGAACTAGCAGGCTCCTTTAATTATCCTTTTCCCTTTGCTTTGTAAGTCAGAAGACTTGGCCTTGTTTATATTTCACTTTTTCTTTTGCAGAAAGGGGAAATATTTTAGACACTGGTAATAATTGACGTTTGTGTGAAGAACAGTCCTGATGGTGTTTGGCTGTCTTGAAATCTCTTTTTGGTTATAGGACTTCTCCACTCCTGGAGTAGAAACAATACCCCGTGACTTAGGCAATCAATCACACAGCATGAATAATGAGCAATCTCTCAAAGCAACAGTCACATTTGCATAAACCCTTCATTCGGTATATTTGAATATCCACCAAATTAATGAAAATCAAAAGGAATCCATGGATCATTTAGGACGGGGAAGGAGGACTGAAACCATCAAATAGATGACTTGCTGAAAAAAATGTACAAGGCTCTGTCTTTCTAGAACAAAAAGGAAGAGGCAGGTTGGAGCAAAAATTACCAGGAGGTGAGCTGCTTCTTGCCCACTCCTGACAAGGTTTCTTTCCATATGGGTCCTCTGCATCATTCTATTTCTTCCTTTGACTGTTGTTTTCAAGAGGGTTTGGAGGGGGGGAGAGAAAATCTGGGAACCCCACTTTAAAACGTGGGAGAAAAATAGTTAAAAACATTGGTTTAATTGATTTTTTGCAAGAGGAGAACCAGAGGTAAACATTTTCGAGAAATATTAATTTCCAGAGATGCCTGTACTAATCATTATTTGTTTATGGTACATTACATGTGTGGGAAAACCAGTTATGTGAAGGTCTCTTTAGCTACATTCAAAATAGGACAGTTTTGAAAGAAAATCAGAAAGACATGTACTTGAATTCTGTCTGTTCCATTTCTCTTATTTTTGTCCTCCTGGTTGTAGAAGGTGCTGACAATCCTCTGCTGTGAGTCCATATTCAATTTCAAGATAGCAAACTCTTCCAGCTGTCACACTTAAGGGCAAAATCTAAAATCAACGAATAGCTTATCAGGAGGTGCTTTTCACTTCTCTGCTCCTGCCACTGCTCAAGCTTTCCATTTCTCTGGAACCCATTTTTCAGAAAAGAATAAAACCCAAAATATATGCATTGTTCAAATGTGGATGTAATTAATTTCATTACGAAGTTCTGTAATCCGGATGTAAGAACAATTCCATATAGGATAAAAGATCAAATAATGTGTGTCTCTGTCAATATTTAAATTAAAGAAACATGTCTCTGTCTAGTTACTTATTATTGTGCTCTATTTTAGAACAAAAAGCTTCCACCTGTTCTTCATACTTTGGCAACATGATGTAGACAGAGATTTCATGCGTGCCGAAATAATTACCCAAATTAAAAGATACATATTTATTGCTTTGGTAACTCCCATGAGTAAGGAGAGAGCACGATGTACTTCAGATAAGCCAATCCCTATCAGACATGGCTCTACCAGATAGGCTGGTGGTCTGTGTTTCTCTGGAGTTCTTGAACCTGGGTTCTTTCAAAATGTCAATATTTGACCCTCACCATTGCTTAGACCACATGCTGATACTCTCTGCAGATGATTCTCTACTTGCAGGACAGGAATGATCAGTGGGCTGTTCAGAGTCTCCCAGAGGGATCCTTTCAACTTAAGGCATGTGTCAGCAGGTCAAACAGATGTTCTGTTCAACAACCAACATCCTGCACAGTAGTCCCTGTGAAGACACTAAGCCTAACGGTTGACAAAATCTGGGGAGCTTCCAGTTCCACAGGGAATCCCATTTTGGGGAAGACAGGAAGGGAGAACCTCATTCGGGAAGCAGCTTGCTCACTCCTAGAGCAGTCCGGGTCCTCTTCAATGCTTCCAGGCTTCTTCTGGCAGCTGTTTTGTTGGATGGGTTTTTTTAAGAATTATGAATGGAAATACAACATATCTGCTTTTAATGGAGCTTATCCTACAGGATTTGGAATATGGGCACAGTGTTGGTTGAATGAAATGAATCTGTCCCATTGCATGCTTAGAGAAGGTGCCTTATGTTCAGAGTTGTCACTACTCTCCCTGACTTGTTTGGTTACTATTCTTTCTATACGTAAATCTCTGCAGGGTAAGCCCTTGAAATCATGAACTCCTTTTTACAAGAAAAAAACCCGACACCTTTTCATATATTTTGTATATTATTTTAACAATAGCCATCTGATGCAATGTCCAATTCCAGCAACCCAGAAAGGAGATAGGATAAGATGTACAGATTTTTGATTTTCAGCTTGAGCAGCACAGACCACTTTTGCTTTTTCGGAAGGCAAATCAAAGCCCCAATGATCTAACTGTAACTTCTCTTGTCTTATTTCATTACATTCAGAGAGCAAAACCTGTGGCATCAAAATACCAAACATTTACAATTACTTTTTAGGGAAAGTGTGTGTTAAAATTAGCCTCCACAAAAATCAATTGAATAATATTTCAAAAACAACACAGTCATATAGAACAAACTGCTCATAGATAGAAAGCAGGTGAGTTTCATGACTTAAGTTGCTAGAGACATAGTTACTAGCATCTGGAAGTTTCATTGTTATTATGCTTTTTATTTGTCAAAGTAGATCACAAATGAGCTATTTATTTATATTTCTTTGCTGTTTATTCTGCAAAAAACCTGCTGAGATACATACCAGATGACTGTCTCAGTTCTGTATGACTTTATTTCTCATACCTGCATTTGTCATGGCTTATTGCGTGCCTGACTGCTACTTCCTGTTTATTTATTGTGTAGTTTTACACAATAAATTTTTGTCTTATTCTTTGTTTGCCCAGCTGTTTCTCAGTCATCTCAAAGGATGTGACTTCTAAGTGGTTCCTCTCTTAATGTTCATGTACTATGCCTCTTACAGCAGAAAGACAGAGAAGCTTTGCCCACCTTCTGCTGATATGCAGGCATGCCCAAAACTTTAAGTCACCATGAGTGAACTATCATTATCATGTACACTTCTTCTCCTTCTGAATCAGGGGGTCTCATCAGTGCATCTTCTTTTGTCCTCCCAGAACTCACAAGTGTTTAAATCAGCAAAGCACAAATGAGAACATCATGGTAGAAATCAACAGGAGAGCAAAAGGAGGAGTATCAGTAAAACAAATAAATGTAAATGAGTCACCAGAGGAATGGCAGCCCCAGGGAAAATTCCAGTTACCTGAAGTCATGCCCATTTTGTCCTCACAAAGTCTCCCTCCCCTCTGCAGAAGGTTGGATTCACTGCTCTGTCTTCTCTCCACTAGCTCAGTATAGCTGTCCATGGCCTAGTGGCCTCTCATAATATTTCTGATGCCTATTCAACAGACCTTAATTAATGCTGGCTTTCTTGCCTGCTTGTTAAACTGCAAACCTCCTGCTGCCTCTACCTTTTAGGAACCAGAACTTTACTTTCAAAATTTGTTTTCATTTCCTAATATAACCATCCGCTGTGCTTTTTATTTTGCCAGTTTAATATGCCTTGACACCCTAGTGCTTGCGAGCAGACCAGCTGGCTTTGGTGGAGCTGTCCCCCCATTTCTCAGTGTCTCTCACTGCTTCTGAAGGTCAGGCAAACTCAGGCTCTGACTTCCCTACCAAACCTATCAGTTAGCTTTTAATGGCAATCCTTCAACACCGGTAACTTGCCTGATTTCACCTTAGCAGATTCAATATTCACACTAAAAGAAATGAAATGCTTCTGGTTTTAAAACTAATGCATTACAGAGTAATGTACATAGTAAAATACATTGCTACATCAACTATAGTCTTCAACTTGTAGCCTTCCATGTGCTTGTCCCATTTTAAATTAAGTCCTAAAGTTGTATGCTGCTGTGAGAAAGTTCATGTCTGCACGAAAATTCAAAGAATCCATACTGGTGATAAGGCTCTGCTGAATAGCATGTAGAACCAAAGCCTTAGGGCTCCAGTGTTGTCAAGAAAGGACTGTCCTACTAGTAAATCTAGAAAATAAATAGAATAATGTGAAGAATTTTTCAGAAATCCAGAATAAAGTGAGGAATTTCAACTGATCTCCAAATTGTTTTGAGATGGACCTGCTCCACATCATGCCTCCCCTTTAACCAGCCTTCCTGCTCCTTTTTTTTTAACCACTTCGATGCATTTCTCTGTATTCTTGGAAGCTGTACAGATGATAAAATCACCCAGCTGTATTTGCTCACTCCCTAGCTAGATACTTATCTGAATCTTTTACAACCATCTGCTACTTTCTCAGCCAGGTAATGGAGCAGAACATCAGCAAAAAACCAAAGAAAAACAAAACAAAAAATCCAACAACAACAAAAACCCCAACACCACAAAAAAAATAAAAAAGCACCTTAGTTACAGATTTCAGTTTTGTCCTGAGCTCAATGAATAGTTTTATAATCCGTGATTTTTTCGGTCTAACACCATGAGAGCTGAAGGGCATGCTATCATGCAGATTTCTTTCCTCCGCTAAAAGTGGTAATACTTCTAAATATTCATGACATCGTTATACAGTTTATCAAATCCAAAGCTTTTAATTTAAAGCACATCTCAGTCATATATCAATTGTAGCCAGAAGTGTTTTTTATTTCTTTTAACATTTGAATCCAAAGTATTCAGAATGGATAGACTGTGAATTTTAAGCTCCTCTTGTCTCTCCTCAGATTCTTTCATTTGCACTGTTTTGTTTTGGTTTCTTAAACAGGTTTTGCTTTTGAGCAACCAATCAATGCAATTCAACAAGATATAATAGGAAAGTAGTTCCCAACTGTTACTTTCCATTTTTCACATCTGTAGTGTAATTCATCAGAATAAAAACTCCAGGCTTGAATGATAGACTATTTAGAGCATGAGATAGGTACTCACCAATGAAAACTCAATGTACTCCAGTTTAATCAAGAAAAACAGTTGTTTTCTTCAGCTAGACCACTGCAAGGAGAAAATGAAACTCAGCCAAAACCAATGAGAAAAATACATTCACAGCTTATTGGTATCCAAAATATTACATGTTCTTGCAACTCTACAGTCCAGATTCAGAGATGGGGAGCTACTGCTACTTCTCTTCTTGAATGCATTTATTTTTTATTTCCAAGAAGGTATGTTGGGTATTTGGCATAGTTGGACAGCAGCTGTTGAATGTTGTTACATGAATTTAGGCCATAGGAACCCCATGACTGTTTTCCCTGGAACCACAATGACAAAGCTGTTATAAGAATCTAGGAGATAGGAATACACTTTTCATGTCATGTGGAGGTCATCTATCTTCTATCTATTCTCACTTTATTTTTTCCTAAATAGTCTGTTATGAGAAGTAGGGACTTTCCGAGAAGACGAAAATGATGCATCAAGTTGAGGAAGACTATAACTGAAAGGTGTAATAATCTTGAGATTTATTCTCTATTTCATTTTGGGGCACAACAGGAGCTCTACTTTCCAGCAGTGTTTTGGTAAGTAGAGAAAGGTCAAGAAGAGTGTTTTGAGGGGTGTGCGTGGTTGTGCTGTTATTTGTCTGCTTGGCTAATTTTACATCAGTACCACTTGAACGCCTTCATCTGAAATGAAGGCATTCCAGTGCCTTAAATGAAGGGACGTCCACTGTCCATTTGTCTAAATAGACAAAGCAGTAAAATGGCATAAGAAAAGATCCATCCATATTACAGATAAAAAATGAAAGCATAGAAGATGTTGCGTGGTCTTGACAAAAGGCCAGTCATTACCTCCAACACTGAGAAACAGCAGCCAAGAGAGATACTGCATGTAAAACAAAACAGGGGTAGCAGCTTATAGCAGAACTGCTGACCAAGATTGACATTACTGTAACACTACCGTGTCACAAACACCACATAAGAGTGTAAAATCAGCAAAATTGGACCCATGGGAAAAAGCAAAGAGAGGATGGCTCTTTATTAGGAAGGGGATGAAGGTGGTGATGGAGAAAATCTTGGGAGGGAACAAACGTGTAAAAAGAGAATATAAGGGGTAGCAAATCATGTGATCACATCTGGCTGGGATACAATTTTAAGAATTTTAGAGCTATGAATATTAGATATTTGTGATTAGGTTTTGATGTGGTTGGTCACTAATCTTTTGTTTCCGTGACAGCAACTCTGGCTATTCTGCAAATACAGACAAGTCTGCATTGCATCAGACCATCAGCACTGCCTCAGACTGCTTTTCACCTGGAGAGTTTATTTTTGCATCCTCTAGGATCTTCCTAAAAAATGTTAAGCTGTAGCATATGGATCTCCGTATAATTTTTGCAGGCTTTTACTTTCTATGGATCTGACTTTAGGAGTTGCTATGGGTTTTGTACGGCAGAGCAGTGACAAACACTCTTCAAGATGCCTTGTCCAGTTAGAGAGAGAGTGATCCGTCCTACTGCCTCAGCTCCTTTTAGGCTTTCTAAGGTTTAGCATGTATTCTTGCTGCTGAGCATGACCTTTCTTTGGCACAGACACTTGGTCTCCACTCTTTAAAGACGATTGCCTGCTCTTTTGGAAGAGGCTGCCATGCAGCACAAAGACCTCTGAAGTCCCTTTGCAATCCATTAAGAGATTGGTTTATTTACAGTCTGCTATTGATTATTACTTAATCTTAGACGTCTTCCCTCAAGGAAAAAAAATAATCTTTGCACAGTATCTGGTTTGTTCTGTGGCCAGAGAGAAGAAAAAGCTCTGATACAGCTGACTGAAGAGGCTGTTCAGCTTTGAATCAAAGTGCATTTGTTTTCATTTTCTAGCCAAGTTTCTAGCAAAAAGATTTATCTTGAGCTAAAGTGTACTGAAAATTGCCAGGTTGATGTCCCTAGAGACAAATTTCTCTGTTTACCTGTAGGACAGATGCAACCAAGGCAGCTCTGGCACATGGTGTTCCCTAGATCTGTTTCTTTGGTTGTAAAGAAGACTTGAGCCCCCATCAGGGAATCACAGCTAACCAGTGTTGTTGAGTGCTCCCCACTAAAGCCATATTTGTGGTTCCCATACTGCTGTTTTTGGGACACTTTGGGTTGGTCCCTGTGGTAGGGTTGGTGTAAGCAACATGTAAGCCATGCACAGAAGCAAACATTTTATTTTGTCCTACTGTGAAGGATGGCCAGTGAATGGCACAGATGTGCACCAGCCCCACAGCAGGCTAAACCTGCACCGCTGACTTAGAGAGGAATGAGGGCCCTCATACAGGACAGAAGTTTCTTTTTAAGCAGCAGGAAAAACCTCCCAAACAACAGTCAGGTTAGTTCATGAGGAGAAAACTGGGAATGACAACTTTTGTGTGCTTTTGTACGCTAACCCCTGTGCTCCTACCCATCGCAGGGGATCCTCACAGGCTTCTCATGGCTCTGCTCTCTCTGGTTCACTCTGATGTCCCCTGACCACCCGTTGGGCAAGAAAAGCTGTAGGTGCAGGGATCAGAGCTGAGAGGTGCACATGCAGACGAGTCACTGAGTAGGTAAACTGCTGAGTGGATATTGGCGGGTCACGCACAAAAGATGATGGTTCAGTTCATGCTGAAGCCCTTTTCCACCTGGGAAGAACTCTTTTGGCTCTCTTCTCAAATCAGCCAGACATCAGTTTGTATGAAATCTTCAGGAACATAATTATTGTTATAATTTCTGCTACCTTATCAAATTTGCATCAAGTTAGTTAAGACGTCCAAAGGTTCAGAATAAGAAAATGGACTGAGCAGACAGAGATTGCCAAAGTTTTTGTTTCTTAAGAAACAGGCTTTCAAAAAAAAAAAAAAAAAAAGAGTAGAGGTGAAATCAAAAGCACAGATTTAGTTACTGATAATTTTCTTGTCCAAAATTAAATCTTAACTGCACTTTGTATTTAATTATGACAAGAAATTAGTGAAAAGAAATAATTTTCAACACTTCTAGTTTTCTGCAAAGTTTGTGATCAAACCATATATTCTATGTCTTGAGAAAGATAAAGGCAAATCTGAACAGCTTGATGCAGTGTTTTATACTATTTATGTTTTCATAAATATGAAAAACAAATCATTACCCATAATTATGAAGTACAATAAAGAATAACAAATATTTCTATTTCTATAGTTGGGGTTTTGTTTTTCATTATTTTCTGTGTTGTGGGGTTTTGTTTTTAATAATTTTTTAGATAAGTGATGGTTCTAAAGGGCTTTTAATTACATACTTGTACTGTACACTAAAAAAGCTGACAACTTCCTTTCATCTAGCAGCATCCCACGTATAGCTGCAAAGTTTTAGGAGAGCTTTTCTTTCCTTCCCTTGTCTTTAAGAGCCGAATATGGTAGACCTTCTGTCTGATATTTCTGGAGGCTGAAATCCTTTATTTCCCCTGCCCTGAGAGAGGGGTCAATCCTCCCATCTCTTCCTGCCCCCATGCCCTCACGTGGGCAGATGGGAATTGCAGAAGTGCTTAGTGCTGTCCCAGCTGTGCTCCCTCCCACAGCTAAGAAGATTTGCTGATGACAAAGGCTGTAGCTGAAACGGACAACCCTATCCCTTATCATCAGCCCTGTATTTTCCGTATGGGTATAGAAGGAAGCACTACAATTCTGAGAAGAAGCTCTAAGAATATACTATAACAAAACCCATGTGGATAGAGTTCAGAATATTTCCCTAATCCTGACTAAGGCTTTAACCTCTAGTGGTTTTATTTCAGTTTTATATCCCCGAGGTCATAGGATTCTGTCAGTGGAAAGCAGAGGGAACTGGTCCTGTAGCTCTCACTGTGGGAGTGATTTGTTGATCAAGACATATGAGCAGCAAATATACCCATTTCCCCTTTAATCCACTTACTTATTAATACTTGATTCTCTTTCAGTACTGAATATTAATAAGCAAAGAGCTGCAAGACATTTGCGTAGGAAAATTCCTTCAACCCTCAAATCTGCTTTTCTTTGCGTTATTAAACATAACTTTCAGCAAAAGATTGATAGTGATTCTTTTGAGCAGAATTTACAATCCCTCTTTATCACCCAGATGCACTGCCCTTAGAAGGGTGCTGTGCCTATGCAGTGGTGGCTGGAACCAGCAGGGCTTTTCTGATATAGCCAGAGAAACCTTTTGCAACATCATGAATTAGGTGCACATCTGTGAGTTAGGAGTGTGTTTACTGCAGTGGAACAAGGACCTGAAGACAGCTCTTTCCAGTTAGTCTTTTCTGCTGGAGTACATGAACTCCGGATGATGTGCTAGAAAAGGAACCACCTGGCTGCTCAACCCATTCCCTTCTCCCTCTTTCGTCTCACCATCCACAGCACCTGTGCTTCCAGCTGTGTGAGTGAGAAATTGTGCCAGCCAGTCCAGCTAGGATTCTGGTCAGCATTATGTGTGTTGTTACTGCATTTCTCTCTCCTTTTTTCCTTCTTTTCCTTTTTTTTGTGGGGGAGGGGGTAGAAGGATTGTTTTTTGTGTACTTGCTTTGAAAGTCCTCACTTCCCTTGGAGCAGAGAAGTTTCCAAGCAGATCTTTCTAACCTAAATCATTTAACTCATTAGTTTAGCAAGACGTGTTCACAGCCATCTCTTTAGCAATTGGTACCACGTGATTTTGAATGTGCCTGAACTTGCCAAGCCCATCATGTTTAATGTGAACCTTCCCAGGCCGTGGCTGTGACCAAGCACTGATTTGGGATGTCCAGCCAGGTTGGAGCAGGATCATAGGGAGCTTGATGTGGAAGGCAGCCTCTGAGAGCACAACAAGTTAAAACTGGTCCCACAACACAGCTGGAGCTATATGTGCACAGATGATCTTTTACAAGAAAGAAAGAGGTGGAGAACGACTTTCTTTGAATTAAAGCCAGGAAATGTGAACTTGGGAGCCAGGTAAATCCCAGGCAAAGATGCTAGACTATAGCTTATTAATACATAAAATTAGAGTTTAAGGTCTGATTAAAACTACTTTTTTTCTGTTCTTCCGTGTACTCAATTGGTTTTTTTGGGGGGATATTACTTAATATCTCTCTATGCATTTTGTGTGGTTTGAATCTTATTGTTAGATATCTAAATCACTATGTGTAGTGAGCAAGGTGGGGGGGTAGAGAGGGAAAACCAGGAGTGTAAATATAGGTGGGCTTGTGGACTACCTTAAGATACCTAAAATAATGCTATTACTTAAAGTATCTTGCCTGGTACAGGTTACCTTTTATATCTACTATGTATGAACGCTTCACAAGCCTAGGGATGTATAAAATGATGGTAGATCCTTAAATTTAGATGTATGGATCCCACTGTGGAGGTTTGCATCTTTGTCCTGGATTTCAACTGAGTGGTCTAAAGCAACTTACCGTGGGATTGGTGAGCAAGTCTGCCTGCCTTTCTCGGATAGAGACTTTAGTAGTATTAGTGTTGCTAACAAGGGTCGAATATCCCTCAAGTTCCTCAGGTATACTCCAGAGAAGCCTCTGTTGCTAGGAGCGATGATATTTCTCATTTAATAGAAATATCCAAATACCAGCCAAGAAAAAAAATCTGATTTAAGTGTCGTGCACTAGTGCTTCCAGCAGCTACTTGCTTCATGATCTCATTTATATCTCTAGTCAACTCTCCCTATTAGAATATTTCTGTAATGAGTTTCTGGGAGAAAAAAATAGTGATTTGGGGTTTTCTTCCCCATGAGAAGACCTGAGAGGGTCTGCTGAGTTAGGATGAGGAATTTTTAACAACCACCATGAGAAGCACAGTGACTAGGCAAGGAAAAATACCCAACATGTTGGAGAAAGAAGACAGAGTTCATACAAACTTCAAACTCAAAAGAAAATTGGGGGATGTGATTAACTTTTATGGGTCTTCTACTTATTCCATATGTGTCAGTGTGATTTATTTAAAATTTGTTTCTTCAAACAGGTTTTTTTAAGGGTTTGTGAATAACAATGAGTGAATTAGTGGTGTTTATTCAAGTGAGTGTTTGTAAAGCTACATTATTGTGTAGATACTGCTGTATCTAAGCATTACTTTTCAATTTCGTTTTAGTATAAATTAACTTATCTTCTTTCAAGTGCCTTTAAAGCTAATAATCCTAAAAGAATTAAGATTAGAAAGTAATGCTATCAGTGACAAAACTCACTAATGGCTTTTTATCATAGCAAACTGGTGAACTATAGCCAGGATAATTGGAGTAATGGAATATTTACTTACTACTCTTCAGCCAGGTATCCATTACTCTACTTTACATTAATTATTTCAAGGTTTTGTTCTGGTCAAACAAAATTTGGATGGCTACTCTGCTTCTTTTCTGAAAGGCTGAGTAAATGTCAGGTGTGCTACTTTGAGAAGTCAGAAAGGCTAAATCGGCACCAGTCAAGATAAGGACAGGCAGAGGAGGTAAATACAGAGACCAGAATAGTTGCTACTGATGATCATTTTCAGCTGGCTCTAGGGAGATTCAGGGAGGATATCCCCACAGAAAAAGAGACTTGACTTTCTGGAAGGAAAAGATGCTCAGGTTGGAAATTATACTCTTATTTTACTAGTGGATAGCTCAGGTTCGCTAGGGGAATATGGATTTTTTTAAAACTCTTGTAAGAAGTATGTTACTATTTTAAAGTTGTTTTAAAGTCCAGTGAAGGCTGGTCTCCTCCAGGCTTCTCTGAGAACACACCTGCACAAAACAGATGCTGTTTTGATTATGGATCTTAATAGTCCTTTCCAGAGAGATAGCCTTCTTTAGCAATTTCACATTCAGAAATTAAAGTGTAACATGTATCAACATGCTTTAATACCCTTATTAAAGCCCTTAAGAGCCCCTCTCAGAGGTCTGTAATAAGCACTAGCTAAAGACCCCTGACCTAAAGAAAAAGGAGTATTCATTCAAGTACGAGATCTCTGGTCCATCTCTGCTGTGAAATACTGGTTTACAACCCAAGGATAGAAGCAGATTTCTGGACTGCACCCCCTGTTTTCCTGCCAGCTTTTGCTCCGTTATAGCTCAGAGTGCAGCAAACTTGCATCTTGTAACAGCTGCTGCATTGTCTTTCCTTATGTTATCCATCTTCATGAGGTAAGAAGAGCTCATCTCTTTTCTCCAGTTAGTTGAAATGTTCATTGTTAATATCTGGAAAACAGGATTGCATTCAAAAGAGAGCAAACCAAAGTAGTTAGGGCACTTTTCTTCCCTCCTCTGCCTCTCCGGTCTGGATTAGTTAAGGTAAGGAAAACCACTCAGTCACCCTCCTGCATGGTTTTGTTCCCCACAGGAGAAGCAGGAAGGGTGTTATGGGGTTTAGGTTTTTGAAAGCATAAGAATAAATGGTCATTTAGTACTGCTCCATGGCAAAAAGTAGGAGAAAGGAAATTTTAACTGTTTGAGAGACTGGTACAATACTCTTAATTTTTTTCTTCCTTTTGATCCAATACAAAATAAAAAAAAAAATTAGGCTGTGTGAGACAGAAGGGGAAGTTCTCACAAAAGTCTTCTGAAATTGAACACAAACTTTTCCTTTCTTCTTCTTCTTTTTTTTCTTCCACAGTTTATTTAGGAAAAAAAATGTTTGCAGTGGTCAGTGCAGAGTATGCTCACCCAAGTTCAGCCAGCTTTTACTTTGCATTCTTGTAGCATTTCTGATGGGAAGTAACTCAAAAGATCCATTTCTTCCCTGTCTTACACCTCATTTACTGAGCAGATCATGCATCTGGCAGACAAATCAATTGTAAACCAACAGATTTTAGGGAGGTTTGGTGCCATGATCTATGCATTTTTCAGCAATTCAAATGGAATGAGTTCTTTTACCCATCCTAAAAGTTTGCTGCATTAGTGCAGTACCTCAGTGTACCTCAGGACATGTGCAACTAAATGGAGTGAAAGAGGTACTCAAAGATTCACATAATGTATTAACCATTTTTGTAACTTAATTCAGGGCATGATATATACAGCTGACATCAAAAGCCTTTCATAGCTGTTCTTTAATTTCAGTTTCAGTAATGAGTATAGATCCAATTAGAAGGGAGCTGATACTTGTTGAAAAGAATTAACAATACCCCTAATTTCCATGTTGAAGTAATGACTGCTATTATAGACTTCTTGATTTTAATCAGATATTCTTAAAAATGACAGTGGATGCGGATTCATGATGCTCAGCTGATGCTACAAGTCACACTCTCTCACGTTCTCTTTCTCTGTATTTTAAAAAATAAATTAAATCTTACAAGTATAGAGCTAAAGCTTCTTCGATGTGCTATGTATTTCTTTTTTTTTTTGGCACGTTAATGTTTATTTAAGCAGCCCAGAGGCAGACCGCAAATAACCTGTCACTGGAGGAGGTGACCAAATAACCTGTGGAGGTTTGCAGTAGCTGACCCTGAGCACCAGCTATGTGAGACAAAAGTTGAGTCAGGCTTATTGTGAGTCTGTCTGATATGGTTTTTGAGGGCTGTGTATCTTCAGATCAGATCTGAGGCTCTGGGTCCCAAGCACTTTTTCTTCATGGTATTGGAAGGAATGTTGGAGCAGCTGTCACAACTTAATATCACCATAGTTTATCCAGTTTTATGTCAAAATCTACACTCACTATGGGGGAAAATGCCCCTCTGGATGGTCTCTTTCAGCAAGTGGTAATGTACCTCTTTCAGAAATATATGGTGAACTAAACTGGATGAGAGCCTGCCAGTGATACAGGATTACTTTGTGTCCTCTATGTGAAGCTTTGGGTTAAATATTGATCTGTCTTCAAGACTGCTCTAATTTTTATGGCTTGTGCCAGCTTAAGAGGGATGAAAGAAATTTGTGGACATGCAACATACAGGGAATGAACCTACTTAAACAGGTTTTCATCTCATCCATCTACCCTCATGGTAAAATCTGAGCATGCTTCTGGTAATGCCTGTATGACTGTGCTTTACCTGTGCCTTTATATAACCATTGGGATTTGGTATTGCAGGGAAGCCACATGAATAGTTGCATGTGCACTTTTTTGATATGGGCAACATCTCAGGCTGTGATGTGAGGTCTCTTCAGTTTGACTTGCTTTCCTGACATTTTTCAGTTGGTCTGTAAACCAGGTTTCAGTATGCATTGGAGCAGGTGGGATATGTGGTATCTTTTGTGGAGACACTTGAGAATATTACATTTTCTGAAGCAATAAAGTCAGAGAGTTTAGCTGGGCAAATAAGCCTATTTAGAGAAATTGAAAGTGTACTGGTTTGTTGTCACTGAGGAAAACTCCTCATACAGTCTCACCTTTTAATAAGTGCTTGACTGATGCACATGCTCAAAATGGAAGCTATTGGTAGTGTCTGGCAACAACATCTATAATGCAATATGGGATAAATCTGTCCAGCTCTGTTTTGAAAGATACCTTGCATGCAGTTGAGCTGTTAATCTAAGCATGTATTAGTCACAGAATTTTAATCAAGTAGCTTGAATTAGAAAATTTCATCAGCAGGGACACAATCCTTAAATTGAGAGAGAGATTACATGCTGCTGAATGGATGTATTTTTTGTGTTCAGATTTGGTTCCATTTGCAAATAGCTTTGGGATGTGCTATGTTTATTCCAGTTATGAAGCATGTTGGGGTTCTTTCTGGAATGTGCTTCCTTCCTCAGGTGTTGCACAGGTACACACGCAGGTGTTGTACCTTATAATTAATGCTGCCTAACCCAGTGACAGTATTCTTGCTTCTTTCTGTTTCTATGTTGTTGCAGGAGAAACTAAGATAAAGAAGCCTGTGTTTATTATCTGAGATAGTGGAGAGATGGCCTGGCATGTGTCTTTGTCAGGAGCCAACCCTGAAACTATATTACATGAGTAGAAAATGGGGAATGGAAACATGTGGATGTAGTGTCAGAAAACAAAATTGGAAACTGGTAGCTGCGTTCTGAAGGGGTGTTAGAAAAGGAAGTACTAAAACTATCTTTCTGTCTAATAATACTAATGCATGATCCTCCATCTCTGGTACTTAGCAGCAATGACATTTCTATAGGTAATACATTTACTGTACTAGGCATATGTAACTTGATCGTATCTACTGTTCCCTGAGATAGGTATGGGAGAGAAAATATTAAGCTAAGTAGGGTTTGGTTGTTCTTTTTTTTTTTTCATACTAAGCAGTGTGAATATGCTTGAAAGCAAAATTTCTGAAGGAAGATAAATCCTTGATGTATGCTGATATGAGCCTGTAATGGAAACTCTTAATTCCTTAATATGCTTCCTTCCTCTGTGTCCCTTATTTCATGCTGTATTGTGCACGGCATCAATTCAACTGTGTTTCAGTAAATTTCTACTTAACCATTTCTCAGCTGTTATGAATTCAAAACTTTTTCTTTCTTTCCAGGAGCTGTTCTCCAGTTCAAAATTGCTTCATTGTTACTTAAACCATTTGCCTACAATATATTGAAATTAAAATCTAGGTTGTAGCTTTTTTTTTCAAATTCTTTGAAGAAGAAAGAATGCTTGAATGTTAATATCTTTGAGAGGTTTTATTTGGCTTTCCAGCAAATTATTTTAATTTGTATTTTGCTACTTATTTATAAATGTAAAAATCAGCACCGGTTTGAAGATACTTCTTTGTGCTAAACAAATATTTGAAAAGAGTTAATAAACAATTCATGTTTAGTTACATGAAAATTTAATTAATTGTTGATGTTAAAGGTTTGCATCTCAGGTCTTTTTTATAGCATGATTTATAAATGTATTTACATGTACTTACATTGTGTGTCAGTGATCTGTCCTTCCTGATATTGTGGCTGTAACATGTGGGCAAGTCATCTATTACAGCTGTTCCAACTATTTAAAAGCTTGCCTTCCATAGAAGGAGAGATTCCTTAACCATCAAGTTTTAGCAATTGCTCCTGTTCAATAACGGTCCTTCCATCCTCACCATAATAATATATTCAGTAACCCAAGACTGAAGGAGAAAAAAGGAGTGGCAGATGAAAACACCAAGATCACAGATGAAAAAGCAGCATTAATATCTTAGCTTAGCCAGGAAGGCTGGGAAGACTGAGAAGCCTGGCTGTGGAACTACCAAATTGGTCTACGCATAGAATTTGAAAACATTAATATCTGTTGCCAATCTATTTCATACCTAACCCTCCGGCCATTCCTTTCTTAGGCATCTCTCACAGTGCTGAGCTATGGTTGGCATTGCCTGCGGATTCCTTTTCATGTTCACCGTATCTCTTGAAATAGCACATCCAAAGTTTGAGGGGCAGAGCGTGTGGACATTTCCATAGTCCTCGCCATGGGTCCTGTCTCTGAGATGCTGGCTGGATCACAGACCACTGTGAGTGGACTTGCCAAGACACCAGTTCAAGACCCAGGCTTCCCAGCTAAACCCGTGTCATATCATCTGAAGCATCAGCAAGTGCACAGTGTACATGGGCAGAAGGGTTATATTCAGCCTGCTCTTTAAATTCACCTGGGACAAACCCTCTACTTGTAAAAATATGCAGAAAGAATTTTCTCTTAAAAAAAACCCCAAAAAACCCCAACACAGGTTTGGAGTAGATAGAAGCAATAAGAAATGTAAATGCACAGACTTGAATAGTTGTAGGGGAAACCAGACTTTAGAAGTTGAAAGCAGCCACTGTGTGTACACCAGTACTGTGATTTTGGGTGTTTACCTTCAGGACTCATGTAAGAAGGCTAATTGTCCTGGTCTCACTCAAAATAAAGTGAACTGAGACAAAACAGGATGAGTCTGGACCTACCAGTCCTATTAGGTCAATCTGTCCTGACCTTTTCAACTTGAAAATGTCCTGATCACTGGACTGTTAATATTTGTGCAATTTGTCTGGTGATAATGTCTTCTTTTCTCCTCAGCCAGAGAGAAAAGCAAGACCTTTGTCAGAGGAGTTTTCCACTTTTCTTTTTTCTTCTTTTCTCTTCTCTGCTCCGCAAATAGAGTGGAGACTGTAGATGGTATTTGTTTCAGAAGTGTGCTTTCGAAATGATGATACATGGTTTAATTTTACTATTATGCAGTCTCATTGAATCCTGGAGAAATTACTCATGGTAGGGAACTGCAGGCCAATAAATGTATGCAGGATCAGGGGCTGTCTCTGTTCTTTAGTCTGAACTGTTGTCATTACATTGTGTGTTACTGATAATTGATCTGCCTCAAGAGATTTTTTTTTCCTGTTTTTTTGTGTATCATACTTCTATGCAAGACCTATTGCTGTGCTTTTCTCTGCTAATGCATGGGAGTCCTGAACATTAGGTTGTCCTGCATTAAATGCTCAAACCAAGCAAATCTGCATTCTGATGGTGTTGCACAATAAGCAATTAAGCTTTGCTGCTGGGCCCAAGCAGGCGGTTCAATTCAAACTTCGCAGGTTTTCTAGTTTCCTGGATCAAGGGCTCTCTGTGAAAGCTCTGGTGCGAGTTCCCCTCCTCTACTTGCTGGGCTAACCATACTGTTCATTAACCACTCTCAGCAGCTTTCTTGGTCTTTGGTATGTGTAGTTTATCTACACATCCTGTCTCGCTCAGGCACTGTCACACATAGCATCTTCCAATTGGAAGGAGGATGTTTTTCCCAAGTGGAAATGTCTCTGCTCCTTTCTCAACGAAAGGGAAAGGAGGGTTAGCTTAAAATATGAGTATTAAAATGTACTTTCTCTGACTTAGTGCTGTCTGTAAAGGCAATGAAGAAAGATACGATTGGATGGTTTCTAAAGATGGGAAATGCTGAAACTGCCAGTAGGCAAATGATGTTAAATGATGATAAGGAGCAGGCTCGGAGGTAAAAAGACTGATTTCTTTTGGGCATAGTGATATTAGGTATTACAACAGCAATAAGGTTTTGGTTTTTTTTCGACAAGTAATCTTAGTCTGAAATTCATCCTCTCTCTCTAAGTTAGCTATGTCTAGCTGCAGATTTACTGCTTCAAGGCAGATCATAATAATGAGAATGTAGGTATACTGTTCTTTGTTTATTTACTTGTACTTTTAAGGGGTAAAATACTTCAGGCAACAACTAGTTCAGAACTCTTGGGTTTGAATGACTTTGTTGTTGGTTGGCTTGGGGTTTTTTTAGTAGATTAGATTTGGAATATGCTTCCCTTACTATTAGTGGTACTGTAACTAACAGATATATGGTACAATTATTGAAACGTCCTATGGATAAAACAGAATAATTTCACAGAGCCTGGAAAGCAGTAATTGCTTATGCAGACAAATTGCCAGCTAAGAAGAATTTCTTATGAGTATTTTCAATTTTTAATGTCAAGTAAATTATTCCTACACTAACATAAACAGGAAAGCAGGCTATGATTTTCAGAGCCTTTTGAGTAACATTTGTTCACATTTCTTTCATTCATTCTGCGTTTTTATTGTACCACCCAATAACGGCTTCCCTCCCTTTCCCACCCTATTCATCCATTAACGCTCAGATAATGACCTCATTGCGTTTCTGCGAAATACACTTATCGCTGGGATTCATTATTCTGTCATGACAAGGCTATTTTTAGCCCAGACTCCAGCTGGCAACTGAGAAGAAACATAGGAAAGGAAATTGCCTCAGGTGCTATTAGTGTTATCTAGTTGCCTGTAGTGTCTACAGTTTAATGTGAAGTGTCCTGGAGTGCATGGCTCCAAAATTAATTTTTTTGTTATTTCTTTAGCCTAAGAAGCAATATTCCAATCTGGGGAGAAAGAAAATAAGACAAAATATAAAATTGAAATGAATACATGGCTTTGAGGGGGCGCATTTTCAAAGCTGATCAATAAGGGCAGGTAGAAAAATATATAGCAGCCAGACTTATGATGACATTTGCTGCTTTTGCATCATTCACCTTGAGCCTTTGCTGTACCGGGAAGAAGTTCACCTCATGTTGGCACATCCAGAAGGCTCTGGATGTTCATCTAGAAACTTATGCTTGGGAGTGACAGATAAATAACACATTTTCACTTCTGCACAGCACACAGCTTTTTGGGTTTTAAGGACTTACCTGAAAAAAAAGACTCCTGGACATCTTCCTGATGGTTTCACCGAGTTGCTAGTAATGTTAGTGCAGTGTCCTATCTGTGGAAAAGGATTTGGAGAAATTTTCCGACCTGTCTCCTCTATCTCTCTAGATGTAAAGTTTCAAATGGTCCCCTTGGCTGTACTATTTCCCTAACAGAAGTTTTCAAGGGGTACTAACTCTTGGAGTAGAAAACTTGAGATGAGAGTGAAACTAACTCTTCTGTGCCTGGAAGCCTTGCCTTGGGGAATGGAAGTTTAAGGCAACAGTCCAGCTCACAGCGCACAGATTTATGCATCAAATTTTCCAGTTTTGAGAGAGAAGCTAAATAAGTGTGAAACATGAACTCAACAGGACAGATCTCGCTTGGATTTAAGCAAATATTTTGGAGCGTGGACAGTCTTCCATTGCTCCAGCATCCAGCCTGGCTCACAACAGTCCAGGACTCCTTCCCCTGTGAGAACAGACCTGCATGTTTAAGGTTTTTATTCTGATTCCATAAGTTGCTAAAAAGATTGATAAGATTGATTTTGAGACAAATTTAAAATCTTCATTAGAAGAAATACCTTATTTTCCACACATCAATCTGTGGTGCATAGTGTCTGTAAAATTCTCATGAAAAATCACTATTTTACTAAAGTTCAAATACCCTTTATGAAAGCATGCTTTAACTGGAAAATATATGTGTTGGAAACCTTTATAGTAAGACTGTGCATATCAAAAATAATTCCTCTTTTAGCCTTACCAGTACTTGAGGGGTAGCAACTGCACCCTGGTCTCCCTTGACACCAGACTAGGAGGGTGAGAGTTCTTCTTGAAAACCCATAAAACTGCAGTAAGTCTTCATGGAAATTAGCTGTTTGATTCCGGAAGAAATTCCCCTCTAGATCTTTTTGTTTAGCATAAACAGCTATCGTGGCTCTGTGATCCACATGACTGACTCGATAGATGCGGCTACAACCTGAGATGGGAGTTAGATGCCTCTGGGAACTTTGTGCTAACATAAAATTATTTCAAGGCATGCTGTTTAATAAAGGAGAAAGATAAGTGCTTACAAAATGCAACTTTATGCTGCTGAGAGGCATGGCACCCAAGAAATTAAAAAGTGTAGCTACTGTGGGGGAAGAGGGGGCAGGGAGGAGAAGGGAGCAGCAAGTTATTTCTGAAAACTGGGATAGGAATGGGGTCCATTTGTAATGGCCATTGCCAACACTTCTATGTTTCGTTGAGTTAAATAGAACTCAGTGCTTGGCCTCAGGCATCATTACTTCCAAATTACTCTAAAATGACTATAATATTCTCCATTATATCCTTAATTAAGCATCACAGGACAAAGAAGCTTTGCAAACAAAGAACGTTTCTGTGCGAATTGTTGTGAGGAGGGAATTGTTGTGCATGGCATCTCTTCATTGTTCTGGTAAAGCATGATGGAAAAAAACCCTTTCATTATTTTTGTAATATGTTTAATCAAATTATGTGTTATGAACCTGTGACTGGATAATGGCTTGACAGTGACTGTGGAATGCTAAGACGATAATGAAAATAAGTTTAAGGAGATAAATATAAAGTAACCACTATATGTATAAATCTATTATCATAGTTCCAGGAATACTAAAGGATTGGATTTAAACAATAGACAGCAAAGTATTGCTGAACCAACTGCCCTTTTCTAGATTTTAAAGCTACTAGAAATCTCATCTTGCAGCTGTTGAAGTGGGGGACAAAGAAATTTTAAAATTTAGAATATTTAAGAATCACAAAGTATTAACTCAGCAAAGAAAACATGAATTAACATAATGAATAGAAATAGTCTGATTGGCTTGGAAAAGAATCCTTTTCTTTCAGACACTTGGAAACTAGCACATTCATTTAACAAAAAATTCCAATTAAATTAAGCTAAAAATATGTTGGTTTCCAAGTAGCTGAAATGCCACCGTATTCTCTGTGCCCTTAAAAAGTTCTCCTCTAAATGACACTGACTGCACTCCTGCATCCATGTGCATTTGGGTGGTGTCCATGGCAGTAGCACATAGAGGTGCCAGCTGAGTTGGTTCCTCGGAGTGTAGGGCAAGAGGCTCATGTCCAAAAGGCGAGGCAGCCTGTGCTGAAGAGCTCCTGAAGGGCTGGAGAGCTGGCTAAAGAAATAGAAGCAGCTAAAAACCAGTGGAAATTCAGCAAACCCCACAGCAATTCCTCATTCATTTAAAGTTCAAATATTTTTTAGAAACTTAAAGGAGGGAGAAAAACAGCTGCACAGTGCTTCAGGGATTATATGCTAGTCATTAAGGAAAAATTCAGTGGCCTTTGCTAATTCAGAGCAGAGTTCTATTACTGAAAAAATGTGACAACCACCCCCCACAGCTGCAGCTAATAAACAGGTTTAACTGGTAGATTTCAACTGGGTGAGTGGAATATTACTGTTAAAAACCCAACATTTCCAAGGAGTTTTTCTCAAAGAGGGTTAGAGCTGCTTTACACTATTTCTTCAGTTTAAAGCAGGTGAATGGAGGTATTTGAGGACCATGTGCATGTAAACACTAGAGGTGAAGGCTATGTGGCCTTGGGTCACAGCTGCTGAGAGGACTATGGGTGTGGGATATCTGTACTCATCCCAAGCTGCAGAACAACTTTGGGGCTCTTCTAAGACCTGGTATGGACAGAAAAACAAGCTGGTTTAATTCATGAAAACTGTGGAACAGTTTAAACTATGTGTATGTATATTACAAACTCCAGCCTGGTTGCAAATAGTGAGATGAAATTAATGACACAAGATCAATTTTAACCTATTACAGCTTCCCGTTTTGATCTGAGAATTAAACTAGAAATGGCTGTAGATCTGATGCTTTTCTAGCTCATTTTTGCATGGTTTTAAAATTAGTACCATTGGTTTTTTTCCTGAAACTCTTCCTTAATCTTCACTACCTTTTAATAAACACATGGATGCCTCAAAAATATAGTTTCTTATGTATTGAGTGAAACCTGATGCTACAGAAAGAGAAAAGGTCTTATTAGTTTTTTCCGCTTAATAAAGGGGAAAAAAAACCCAAACCATTATGCCTGCCACCCGCAAGCAAAGTCTGAATCTGGTCATAATATTATATATTGAAGCATAATCATTAGCTGAGGGCTGTATGAGAAATCTGGGAAACAACATAGGGTTTAGAGGACATGGAGGAGGGAAAGGAGGATTATATATCCATGAAGCAGGAGACATGGAAGACAGGTTTCAACTGTTAAAGGTAAGTATGGAGCAGTACCTGCAAATTTATGGCACAAACCTATAAGAAAAGGGGCATCCTTAATTCTGACATGTGTGGAATAAATTTTTATGCACCACATTTCTAGTGTTAGCAGCTGGTATCTTTATGGCAAAGGAGGTCTTTCACACTGCAATGATTTGCAGTTTATATTATGGTGGTTGCCTCTGACTGGACTTGTGCGTCATGTGTTGTTTTTTTCTGCCTCAAAATGGATGAAAATAACTCTTTGACTGTGAGCTTGTCCCAGAATGAGCTTCCTGTGGTGCTTACTTAAATGCATCCCAATTGAGTTTTCTCCAGTGTTTGCTTAAAATGATTAGCAAGCAGGTTTTAAGAATTAATATATTTGCTGGCATCGCTGAGAAAAACGAATGCAACATGCAGCTTGAATAAACTGCCTCTCTTCCGTGACTGCTCTGTGCATACATATTTTTTCCAAATATTCAGGGTGCATAATGTAGCTATTGTGGTTGTTTAATTTCATCACCTAGCAGTTTGTACAGTATGGTAATATTTCAGGAAACCAGTAACTCGCATCACAAAGAATAAATATAATTTTTTTTTCCTCCTCCATTTTTCATTTTCCTCCAGCTGATTGAAAACATCCTGTATGTGAATCTCCCTGGTTCTTCCTCATTGCAGCCAACATCAGATGAGCAAATAATTGTCTGCTTTTCTTTCCTGGCATTTCTAGCATTTCCTTTCTTTCCCCTGTTCTGAATGATATCCTGAGGTCTTACAACTGAATTTTTAATATCTAATAATTTCCCTTGAAAAGTTGTCCACAGCAACTTATATTGATTTTGGAATATATTTGGTCCATTATATTTGAGGGAAGGCTAGGATTGAAGAAGGGGCAGTGGAGCAAATTTGTGCTTCAGACAGATCCGCTCATTTAAAATAATTTCCAGTATACTTCGGTGTAGTTTAGAAGACTTGTCCCCTTAATAAACTTTATGCTTTCTTTTTTTTTTTAATCTTACCATTGCTTTTCAAATTTTCCTGAATGGAAATGGTGATGCAGCATTTAATGGAGGGGTGGGATATTTTTTTTTGTTTTGAATTATTTGGTTTTTTTATCAGGGTTACAATATTTGAAAGTACTACCAAAAATAAAATAATAATAAAAAAGAAAGGAAATACACATCCTTATAATATTAAATTTTGCAAATCTTAGTGATAAGTAAGGTTACTTATTGTTGTGTGTGACTGTGGGATGAGGAGAACTGTCATATCAGTGCCTAATGTACTGAATAATGGGCCTTCCACATAAAGTGCATTTGCTTTGTTCCTATAGTGACAGATGCAAGGAATTAATTGCTCTTAGCAAGAAATGTTCATTGAAGATAAGGCCTGAAATGAACACTGACACACAACTGTGAAACGCCCTGAAACTGTTTCTTGGTGACAAATTACTGCTGAGGTATATAGACCCTTCCATAAAAGTGACACCTATTGAATTTATTAGACAGATTATATAGAGACGACTGAATCATTTTTGGTCCTGTTTGTAGAGCTGACATTTACCAGCTTCTCCTAATGAATTGGATATAGGCTACTGAAAACAAAAGTCAGATGGTTATGAAATCTCTTGCACTGACTGCCATGGATCATGCAGCCACTGACAGTGTTTGTGCAGGAGCATTTTTTTGTGTGGAGGTGGACAGACCCTGAGTTTCAGGCTTAGGTAATTCTTCTTTTCCTGAGAAATTGTGCAGGAGCTGCGATCAGAGCTGTGAAGCCTCAGTGAACACAGTGAGGCATGCAAACGGTTTGTACATAGCACAAGCTAAGGCTGGGTGTGATGACCAGCTTGCGGCAAAAGAGGAAGCTGAAGGCTTGAAAGTCATGCAGCGGAGCTAGTGTCAAAAATCAAATTTCCCTAGTGAAGAAGCCAATTCAGTAGTTTTTTTTGTAGGGGATGTTTGTTTGTGGATGTTTATCTTTGGAGACTTTTGTTAAAATTCTGTATTTGGTCACCAGTCAGCCTGAATGTGGGCTAACCTTAAATTTTGTCTTTTATTTACATGTAGCCACAGAAGATTTTACATGGCATTTCTTATTAGTACTTTGCAAAATAAATTAATATCGTGAGCTCCAGTTTACAGAGAGGGAAGCAGAGATGCAGGAAAGTGACTGAGTTAGTAATTGCCCCCACTGCCCAACCTGTTGACAGAGTCAGCAACAAAACCAATCTGTTGATCACAACCCTGTGTTGCTTTCTACAGTCCAGTTTATATAGCTACAGGTCATTTTAGTCCCCTAATTTTTTTATTTTTGGGTTTTGAGTCCAGGTTGCTGTAGCATGGGGAGCAAAGGCTTTACCTCCTGTATCAGCAGATCACCAGTCACTGCAGAATCCAGGAGCTTGGCAGGCTATGTGGCCCAGTGTGCAAAGGAACCAGTTCACGAAGTTGGTATTCACTTAACACTGTACTTAAAATGCTCCTAAGCTGAGCAAGCTTGTAATTAAACGCTTTATAATTTGGAGAAGGAGAATTGTAAAGAATTTCCCTGTTGCACTCCCATCCAAATTATAATCAATGATCTCTTAAGAGCTAAACAGAGAAGTAATCCTTCCTCAAGGTATTCTGAAGGAGAGGAGAATAGAATTCTTCAACAGCTTGGGATCAAAGCATCCCTGAGACAACTTCTCAAAAATGGGCTGTGCTACTGAACACTTGGTATAGGTGAGCATCACACGACATGGCTCATGGTAGTTGTTTCACAAGGGTTAGATCAATGCTTGCCAAGAATGCTTTATAAACCCAATGCACTGCTTTGATCCTGCTCTCCTTCCTGGTTTGCTGGATGCCAATACGTGGTTGACTTTGCCCCAGTATAACGAATGGAGATACAGCGAAAAAAAAATTAAAAAAAAAACATTACAAAAAAGCATTTCTTTGTTTACCCACTACAGGCTCAGCAAATAAATAATCTGCTGACTTTAGTTCAGCTTGTGAGCATGGAAAGTTTTACCTCACTTGCAGGCTTCTTAGTGAGTTCTCCACAAATGTGTAAATGTTGCAAATATATCTGAGTAGCAGATCCCAGATCTGTTTGGCCTGATGAATGAAGACAACCCAAGGCTATCCCGTTTCCGTAGTGAAGTGTTAAAAGAAATTCTCCATTGTGTTAGCTGAAAAAAAAAAGAAAATGTATATCTCATCCCTGTTTTATTCCGTCCAATCCTCCCTTCTCTAACATCAGGGATCAGTTAGACATTTGACTCTCTGCCAGTCCTTTCTCTCTTTTTGCCTGCTCTAAAATATCACCTGCATCAGGGAGTGGCAGAAACCTTTCTCCATACAGCTTTAAAACTTTCTGAACCCCAGACCTCTCTGTCTCAGAGGAGCTGTGGGGCTACAGTGAATCTAGCCAAAGCAGTCTGCACTGTTGCACTTGAGCAAGGTTTTGCATGTACAATGTGTTGTGAAAAAGGAAATTTCAACCTAAAAATGACAGCCCATAAGTGCTTTGGATCTGGGGAAATATTGTTTTGATATTCTGCTATATGTGTAATTTTAGTATTTTTTTCTCCCCAGTGATTTAAACTAATTTGAATCAAATCATTAGGCCCCAGACTGGTACTGAACATAATGACTCATCCCTAAATTAATATTGTCTATCCTGAACAACTCCTGTCTAAATGACTGGAAGATTCATGCTCCTCACAAAGTCAGCTACATTCAAATGAGTTCTGCAACAGTTCATTAGATAACGGTGTAATTTATATGTCTCGGTCAGCAAGTGTTTTCCTGCTTTGACTTAAAATGGACAAAGTGCGAGTAACTAAACAGGTGTTCTGTAAAACTTTGATATTTCTCTGAGTGGGGAAAAAGAAGGGTAAAAAAAAATAGCAAGAAGAGCTTGAATCAGGATAAAATGCAGCGTACAGTACTGCAGGTATTTTCAGTTCCAGCCTCATTTCTTGCTTGTACAGCATGGCATTAGACAATAAACCTGCCTGCCTTTCAGCAAATTCTGTCTTAAATGATGTGCTTGACACCAGCACTTGAAAGGGGCAATGCTAAAGGGATCTGTTAGCATGAAGAATAAATGCACATAATTAGTCTGAGTTCAGTGGTAGGTGAAACCTCAGTATAACTGAAGTCAGTCATTCCAGATGCTTGCTGTATGTTGGACCTCTTGCCTCTCTACATCACTGTGCCAAGCGCTGTATTTCAGGCAGGGGAGGAGAGACAGGCACCAGCACAGCAAGAGCCTCCTACAAATGCTTTTCTGCGGCTTTAGAGCCCACAATGTAAATGGTCTGCAAGCTAAACATGAGACAATTTATCTTCTGAAGGACTTAAATAGCATAGCCTCAAAGAAATAAATGGAGAGTTATTATTAACTTTTTATCAAATGAGCACCAAATCTTTTTGCTTGGTTGTGGTTTTTTTTTATTGTTGGTTTTGTTTTTTTTTTTTACTGATTATCAATTTTTGACAGTGACTATTTTTATGTATTACCAAGCCTACCAGTAAATGAGCTTCTTTCCTGTACACCTGTGTTGACAGGGTATGGCATTTCAGATTTGAGTAATCTTGGCCTCCTTAGGGGAAGAATCTGTCAGTTGTTCTGTGTAATGAATGATGGGTTTATGGTATGAGGAACTGCCTGTAGTATTAGCGGCAAAGAAAAGCACGGCTGTCCTAGATTGTATAGTGCTGGTTTCTGGTTATGGTAGCTGCAGTAATGAATGACTAAAAGATATGAGTTGACAACTGCTCTGCTTTATAAAATGTAACACTATTTTTGCTTAATTTCTATGTTTCCATGAACAGCAAGAACTTCCTATCTGCCTCCCACAAATAAGAGAGAAGTGTGATGGAAAAAATAATAATTATTTCCTTCTCTCTTCCCTTTGCTGGCATAAGGTGATTATCTGTCTATTGAATCCTTTAGCACAAGTCTCTTTCAAAGTGATCTTGCAGTGAATTTATATGACTGACCTTGCTGGCATCAGTTGCTTTTGTAACCTGAGTACGCTGGATGCAGCACATTTATTTCATTGTGTTGTTGGGTTCGGAGGAAGTGAAGGAATAATGCTAAAAATGAGTGACCAAGCTGATGGAAATGACATTTGAGACGGCAGCTTGGAGGGGCTCACAATAATTCAAGTGTAATGAATGTGAATCATACCCCTATCAGCAGATTTCATATCTGGGAGCCAGTTTACCGAAACTCTTTATCATGTTGTGTCTCTGTACCTTCTGGGTTGTTGGTGATTGCTCAGTCCCCAGGGTGTCTGGGGATGGGCTTATGGACAGCTTTTCATCTGGCTGCTCTGCTCTAACTGCTCACTATCAGTCGTCCTATCTTGCTGCCATCCTTTTCAGGGAATTGAAGCACAGAAATTTCTTACTGTACCAAGGCACAGTCCTGGGGCTATTAGTAACAGTCATTTCTGTAATAGATGGAATCTGTAAGGATCCCAAATCCTTCAAAAATATTCAAAGTGGTTTTTACACTTTTGGTTCTACTTTTTGCTAAGGTTCCTCCATTTCCTCCTTGTGTCTGGTCTTGTTTTTTTTTTTTTCCCCAGAACAAATGTATCATAGAACTCAAAATGATGAGGAAAAAAGTTAAAAGAACATTTTAAAATATGCAGTAAAAGGTTGCTTTGTGTATTAGGCCTAGAAAGTGAACAATGACTTTTTTTCATCTGTTTTTAACAGGACTTCCTAAGCTATATGTGGTTGGACAAATAGTTGGGTATATCACAATGAAGTCAACGATTAAATTTTTAAACAAAACACTGAACAAATTCATTAGTGAAATATTTTACTTTGATTCTATAAAAGCTGTTGTTCAATCGTGTAATTTTCTCCTTTGGCAGATTTTCAAAGTTTTCAAAATATCGATTGTTCTGTAATTTTAGTCCCCACAGCTGTGGCATAGAGTTAATTTCCTTACAAGAGAAGCCAATCTGCATAATCAAGATCTGAAACAATGGTATGTTTTCTGCTTTTCCTGCTGAGTGTTTGCCTAAAGTAATTCTTGTCCTATCATAAACTACTTTCAGGAATATAGAGCATAATGTGTAACACAGAAGTTTCACATAAAAAATAATGCAGTGAATGATTTAATGTTCCTGCAAACTGATTGTATGCATAAATGTATGTACTTCTAGTGCCACTGGAAGAATAGTTTCTAGCCTTCCCACTTCCTGGAGCACCGTTCTTTACACATACCCTTCTCTTCTGCTTGAAAACCCCTCCACCCTTCATTTCCCACAGATGGCCCAAGGAAGACTCCCATTTTCCCAGAGGTGTGGAAAGAATTATATTTATCCAGATGTCCAGATAAAGTCTCTCTTAGAATATGTCAAAACAATGACAGGTTAGAGAGCTGACAGGTGCGTGGTGCAGTGAGCCTCTGAGAGATCTCAAACACTTCAGCTGATGAAAGCAAAGTAGTAACTGGGCAGGAAAAAGCAGGGACAATAAAAGAACTTGGATAATAAATATTCCTGCACATTTGAATTGCTGTGCAACATCAGTGGGGACTAGCAAGATACAAAGGGTTGAAAAATAAGAGTTCCTGCAATGCTGCTGATTGCTGGGCAGTCCCTTGCAATGTAGGTCCAGGCTTCTCATGCTTAAGTCAGTGGGTTTTGCTGACTTAAACATTTCATGCTGAAGCTGTTGTTCTGTCACATGGGCCATATTCACCTCCATCCAAGGAGCTCACTACCAGTTCATTGTAGGTTCCTTTCCAGGGTAAAGAGAGGATACTATGCAGATAGACCTTTTGTCTGACACTTACCTCATGGTCAAAATTGAGATCTGTGCGTGTGAGAGGCATTGAACTTAGGAACATTTTCAGACATCTCCATTTTGGATAGCAGCAGCTATTTGGGTTTAGGAAGTGCTGAGCTCGACATTAGAATACGCGTTCATAAGCCTGAACACTTTACAGAACCAAAGTTCTATCTTTCCCACTGTACAGGTGGGGACACTAAGTCACAAAGAATATGTCCTATTTAATGTCTGATGGAGAGACTGTGATAGAACCAAGAGTAGAATTCAGTTCCTGCCTTATCTTGATCTAGAGTCTATAGCACAAGTCTGATGAGGAGCAGCTGAGTGAGCTGGGGTTGCTTAACATGGAGAAAAGGAGGTTGAAGGGGATCTTATTGCTGTCTACAACTTCCTGAAAGGAGGTTGTAGTGAGGTGGGTTGTAGTGTTCTCTTCTCCCATGTAACAAGTGACAAGTTGAGAGGAAATGGCCTCAAGGTGTTTCAGGGAAGGTTTAGATTAGATATTAGGAAAATTTTTCTCACTGAAAGAGTGGTCAGGCATTGGAACAAGCTGCCCAGGGAAGTGGTGGAATAGCCATCCCTGGAACTGTTCAAAAGGTGTGTGGATGCAGGACTTGGGACATGGTTTAGTGGTGAACACGGTGCTGCTGGGTTAATGGTTGGACTCGATGGGCTTGGAGGTACTTTCCAACCTTCAAGGTTATATGTTTCTCTGATGCTTTGCACTCTGGATTGTTGCTTCTTCCCAAAATGCATCTGGTTCAGTCACCCTGACACCCTAGCCCCGTTTTTCCTCTTTGTTGTTAATTGCTGAATTATTTTAACTAAGAGCTGTGTTTTAATTTGGCTTTTCTTTCATAAATATTGAGACAAGTTTATTTAATTTAAGAAACCAAGCAAAACAGCCTTCTAACTATTGTTACCTTTTAAAATAGGCATTAAATCCAAGGATCTCTTCTCAGGTCTAAATTGTTTATGTTTTCCTTAGTTTAGCTTCACTACTGAATGTTCTATTTACTTTTATGAAAGTTTAGGCTTTTGCTTAATGAAGGTATGAAGCTGTGCTGCTTGCCTCTCAAGTTATTTTAATATATTATTTTAATTGTCCTAAATAATTGAACTCTTTTTCACCAAGAAATGCCATTTAATCAGTTAATTTCTGCATAGATTTTATAAAAATTTCTATGATAACTAAGATGCAGAGGTGACTATATGAAACAATGTTAGTTACAGATGATAAAAGTCAAAGTCTGTCTCTTCTTTCCAAGCCTAATGTGTTTGGAGCACTACTCATTAATTTCAGATTTCTGATGAATTTAAATATTGGGTGTCATTATTTTATCTGTGTCTCCTGCTGCTCTCTGCTGTCTCACTTCTTGAGCAACAGGGATCAGATAGTGCCTGTATCTTCAGGGACACAATGTGTTTCACTCAGTGAGACACCTTAGCTCTTCCTGTGAACAAACAAGCAAACTAATGTTGCTAACGGACTTGGGAATGACTTTGCCTCCCAGGAGAACATTCTCTATCCTGCTTACACTATTTTTTTTCAAGGCTGTAACTCTAAATGGTCTTTCAAGGTTCTTTTATCACCACTTTGTGATTATATTGACTGTACCTGTCATTCACAGGCAACTCTAAAGTTGCCTAAGTCTCTTAGCATGTCCTGAGAGGCCAGAAAACCTTTTGGAGGCTTTTCTCCTCATAGAGAGTTGATGTCAAAATACAGTGTTTGGAAAAGGAAGCAAATCCCATTTTGTTGTAAGAGCACTGCTGTCCACGCTTTTTCGCTAAGAAATACCATTTGATGAGTTCATGTCAGGATTCCTGCCTGCTGTGCCAACCCTCTGACACAGGCACTGGAGTCACATGACACTGTCTTTACCTCATCCTCAGAAAACTATGGCTTCGCTCAATGTCTCTGTATCTCCTGGTCTTTAGATGTGGTTTCTCAGCCTGGGTGTGCATGAGGAGAGGCTAATGATATATATAGGCATATTACATTAACACTTAAGGGTGGATTTTTGAAGCCCGAGTATGTGTGTTAGTGTGTAAGACTGTGGGGATGGGGGGTAACATGGTCCCCTGCTGATGTCACTGAGAGGTTTTGGCATTGGAAAACAGCATGAGGAAAGGAGGTGAACAGTGGTGGGACCCATTGAGCCAACTGCAAAAACTGAGCTTAGCTGTGATTCTTAAACTGATATTCATCAGTTTTATATGCTAAACAGACTTGCTGCTGCACAGGGCATTGCTGATTTAAGAGTATGATAAAGCTTTAGATGTATCCAGCTAAAGGTTGACACTGAGCATGGTTTCTTGGCTTTTTGGAAGTGATGGGCTCCAGATATCACTGGTGATTTTGCACATCTAAGAAGGAGAGTGCATCTGAGCTGGACATCTGCCCTGTAAACCCTGGAGCGGGATTTTGCCTTTGGAGTACAACCTTGGAATATGTGGAAGATCTTAGGCTATGGAAATGGGTACAAAAACCTGTTAAATGAGCACCATACAGTAGGTTGTGGTGCTGTGGTTAGATCCCTAAACATGAACCCCTGCATTCAGTGTCACTGTTCCGGAGCTTGTTCCTTGTGAAAGAGCCTGCCCTTGTGCTCATCAAGTCACAGAACCTCTTTCTCTAGGTCCTCTTCGCCCTGCCCACACTGGCTATTCATGGCACCAGGATGGTGCCTGAGAGGGAGACACCAAGCTCCATGAGTCCTGTTTTCACTTCCTCCTCACCCTCTGTTCCAGGCACAGCACCCCTGGTCAGGATCCACCAACTCCCTGAAGACGAGCATGGGACATTCCAGGGTGCTCTCCTCACCATCATTCACACAGGCCCTCCCCATTTTTCAGCACTAGATTCTTTCCCTGTCCTCATTAGCTCTCTAGTTGCTGGTTTTGCCAAGCCTTTTCTCATTCCATGAGGGCTCAAAGTTTGTTTAGGAGGAATTGAGACCCTTGAAGGGACATGGTAAAGGATCTGTGCAGATTGCCAGCACAAAGCTCTTGGTCTCTTTAAAATCACAGCTAAATCACAGGTGTGCTTTCTGTGAGAGAATGAATTTTCTGTCTTTTCTCCTTTCCCTTCCTGTGGCAAACGATGCACTACTCCCGCTTTTCAGTGCCACTGTAGGATGTTTTTCTTATTCATAACATTCCCCCTACCTCACTCCACACATCCCAGGGAGCGTCAGACCACTGCTATACTGCTGCAGCTTCGAGTCATGCTGTTTCCTTCATCCTCCGCTGCCTGCCTGGCTGTGAAGGCATCCTAACAACTCCCACAGCCTCCGAGTGCAGCAGGATGGGCAGAGCTACTGGCGGAGTGTGCTTTCAGCTCTCAGTGCTGAAGTGGCTGACAGATGTTTGGAGGATTTCTTGTCTCTGGACCAGCACTTCATCTGTTCCAAGTTATTCAAAACACAAACAGTGGGTTGGCAGGAGTGAAATATGCTCAGAACCAGGATGTCAAAACAGAAATATATTTTTAAAAGACAAGTGTCAAAAAAAAAAAAAAAAAAGGAGTTCATGCAGTTTATAGGAAGATGTACATAAACAGTTGACTTGAAGAAGATTTTCTTCTTTTAACCCATTGGGCTCCCACCTGACATGCTATTCCACTGTGTTGATAGTGGTTTCCTTGCTTAAATGTTAACAAGGGCATATGGGGTCCTGGGTCCCTGATCTGCTGGTGGATGGATTGGCCACATTTAGAAGCTTTGGACTGCCAACTAGCAACACAATTTGGGTCTATCCTGTCAAGTGTACTGTTGTAAAACTGTAGTGAGATCCTGCAAATGAGTTGAGTGGTACTATTGAACAGAGTGGTCAGGGGACATTTAGTGAGACAGAAAATTATTCTGAAAAATATAGAGCAGTAGAGCAGAGATAGGGAGGAGAGGATGGCAGAAGTAAAAGATGGCTTGAATTTAGAGGAGAAGAGGCAGCTCTGCATATTTCAATTCACAGTCAGTATAGAAAGAAGAGTTTCAGGGTCCTGTAGCAGATACAGCTTGCCTGCAGCCTCCTTTGGCTGCATGAGCATAGTAAGGCAGGGTGGTAGCTGACAGCAAAATGAATCAGCACCAGAGCCCTCTGAAAAGGGCTGTGCTGCTTTGGCTGAGTTACTGCCAACAGGGTGTTAGTAACTCCAGTCGCAGGTAGAAAAGGATTCCTCTGCAAAAACAATTCTAACAAAATTTGAGAGAAAAGATGGTAAGCAAGTGTTTAAATAAGCAATGGAAATGAAGTCCAAAAACGGAAGACAAAAGTGAAATTATTTCAATTATGCTTTCTCTTTTTTTTCCTAGTGTGATGATTATTTGAGCAAAAGAGAGAGAGAGAAAAGTAATATAAAAAACCTAACATTATCAGAGTATTGAAAGTTATGTCTTATAAAAATGCTTTTTGGTCAGCATAGGAGCCGCCACTATTGCAATAAGGGTGTCACAGGATAAGAATATAATCCCATTATTGCTCTGCACTGATAAAGCAGCAAAATGCTGCTTTGCTGGCTTTCCCCAGTTGCAGAAATAATTCTTTCTTCAGCTGTTGATGCTGTTTATGTGGGTATCATCCACATCATGTTCTGTTCTGGTTATAATCCTTGTCATCAGGACAGAGTCACGCAGTAACATTACCTGATCTAATGATAATCTTTGACCTGCAAATTAATCTGTTGCTATGCTTTATTTTGAGAACACTTTTGATGGCAGTGGATTCTTTCTGTCTTATTGGTATTCAGTCGTGACAGTGCGCTTGGTAGGAACACTTTGGGGTTTTTAGAAACTTTCTGTTCTCATGGCAAATATCACTGATGCTCTGGCATTCTCCATTTTTGTTGAGATCTGATGTGAAACGGAAAGCTCCAAATGTACATGCATCGTGGATTTATGAATTCTAGTTTTGAGCTTGCAGCACTTTTATTACCTTTATAACAGTCTGGACTGTGACCGAGTGCCTGTTCCTTTTTCTTTGCACTAGATAGATTGCTGTGTGACCAGATAAAAGTGATGGGACTGCTTTTCTTTTTTATATTTGTTTAATTCTGCTCACTTCAGCCCAGGTCAACTTGACTGATATTAATGTCAATGAAGAATTGAGAAAAATCTGCCTGCTTTCAGTGGATGTTTTACACATTTCTTTTACATCCTCTTCTTTTTTTATATATGAATGTAAGCAGATTTTGTGAATTCTTATTCATGAAGACAGCACATAGTCAGGGAAGGTACCGCATTTTTTTTCTGAAATAAAAATGATGATATTTACACATGTTAGATTCATAATGAATGTCAGTTTTGATCTGCTTCTGTGCATTTGTGGGTGGACAATACTTAAACATTCATACTTAGAGCATTAAAACACTTGCAAACTATTGTAGCCTGGGGCAATGCTACACCTACTTATCTCATGCAAGAATCATTGAGTGGGTGTGGAGAGGGAAAGGACAGAAAAAGATAAAAAAGCCAACCTGGGAGATCTGTATTTCACATAATTGAATCCAAACAATGATATGCCTTTATTCTCTCTAACCCCTGGGCTTAAGGTGTAATTGCTTTCTGTCATTGGAGGCATTTTGGTGTGGTGTGTTGTAAATCTGAGGGAGAGATGATCTGTGACTGGCTGTGTTGCCTGTCTGCTGGGTGATCCTAAAAGCATCCTGCTGCCTCCAGCTGTTCCTGCTTGTGTTGCTGCACAATTTTTGAGGCAGACCCAGCAGGCTGAAGCCTTGATCTGAGTCCAAGTATGGAATATGAACCCATAATACTGGGCATGGACTTTTGACGTGGGAAGTTAGAAGATATGTTTACTGTGCAAGGACACTTAGGAGAGCCCAGACACAAAACCTGTGCTCTGCCATGGACTGGAAACTGCGGATGTTTTTAATTTCTGTCTTGGTGGCCAGTACAAAACAGCTGAAATGTCACAGCCTATACTTAAAGAGCATTCTGGTTTGTGTGTTTTTTTTTTTTTTTTTTTTGTTCCATCTTCATTCATCTTTGTTTTAGGAACACTTTATTTTAAATTGATTTTGTTATTAGTGGTTCTGTTCAGAGGCAGTGTACCTGTTACATATATTGAGAACCTGACTCCTGACTTTAGCTGGAGCAAGTGACAATGTTTTAAATTAAGCTGTCCTCCCTGCAACTATCCTTCTTTTCTTTATCTCCCCACCCAGACATAAATAACCAGGCAGCAGAAGGCAGGTAGTGTTATAAATTGTCAGGCTACACAATTGCCTCATGTTTTGCATTCTGTTCTCTTCCCCCATTATCATCCATTTTGAACTAAAAGTTCATCCATTTGTGGTTCTGCCATGAGAAGATGTCAAATAAATTGATATTGCAGTGTTTAAAAAGTATTAAAGAATACAAATATGTATCAATACATTGATAATGTTCAGTAACCAAAACTGTAGTGCTTTATTACAGACATTTAAAGACCAAGGGGAATAAAGTCTAATATGGGGAAGAGTGATTATCACTCACAGTGTCTAATTTAAAAGTTCAGTGCTGGTTTTGCTCTATACTAGGCCCATGATATATTAGTCCTCTATTTCCCTTATACAGTAGGTGTTCCTCTAATAAAGAGTTGGCTATTTGCTTCTAAAACGGCAGTATATCATCCATCCCAGGTCTTCACAGTGGTTCTGCTAAACAGTTGCTGTCAGGAATTGTAATGAGATATGGCCCTCTTGCTTTCCTAAATGCTCAGCCAGAAATGCAAGGCACAGTGTCAGCCAGGCAGTCGAGGCAGCTGGCAAGGGGCAGCATCCTCGGAGAGCCTGGCTACCTCTCTGGTGGGTTTTTCTATCATGGCGTTTCAGGCTGCCTCACTGTTCTACTCCCCCCTGACTGGTGCTTTGCTGTATTTCTAGAGGCCCTGTAACAAGTGTAACCTGGTTTGCATTGCAGTTTGCTTCCCTAAACACGGCTCTGCTGCTGTGCAGTGTACATGGATCAGGTCTGAGTTGCAGAAACGTGTTTACATCACACCTAGAGCTTGTTCCCTACACTGGGGCTGTGAGGCAAGTGTGACCTCTCAGGGGCACTACCCCCCCCACTGCTCCAGGCTGCCACATGCATGCAAAAAAGACAGCTCCAGTTCCTCACACCAACCGTAAGTTTTGTCTTTATTTATTAAAACATGCGAGGGTGTGCTTCAGTTCAACCCACAGACTTCTTGAAAGAAAGAGGCAGAGCAATATCTACTCCTGTCAGAAAACTTTTCATACGGTCCAGACAATGAGTGGCATGTTTCATTCGTGTCTCGATAAGAGTCAGAAGACAAAAAGGGGGTCTGGACATGCTGTTGGCCTTAGTGAGTCCCTTTCCCTGACACAGCAAACACACAGGTGAGTCTGTTTGTAGGGGAAGGAGACTTTAGGGGAGAAGGTGGGTGGAGGTTTTTTTTTTGTTTTAGTGTTTGGTTGGGTTTTTTTTCTTTTCTTCAATCACTAGCAGTTGCTAAAATGTCTAGTCATGCACTAGGAAATGAAACCTTATCTGTGCTGCCAGTTTCCTCGTAGATTTGTCTGAATGTTTCCCATTTTGGTTAACCTTCAGACATTATGGAGAACCCTGCAGGCTGTATCCTGCTATAAGTTTTAGAGCTGAACTCCCCTCCCATTGCCATTGAAATTTAGATGGAGAGGGGTCGTTTGCATAAAAAGCAATGACACAATATGGTCCATGATTTTGTTTTAACAAATCAGACTGACTTGCCAGATGGGTTTCTACTGTTGAGAGCAGACAATGCAACACTTGTGTCTGATTTTTGGAACTCTGGGGATAGAGAGCAAAAGTGCTGTGATTGAAAGTACTCTGACACTGGTCAACCTCCCTTCACTTTTCACTCTTCTGAAAATCTTTAGAACTGTGTTTTTGACAGTCAGTATAAAAAAAAAAAATTGGCATCTACATACTTGAGCCAATCTTTTGGGATATTGTTTTGTACAGTGCCAATCTCAAAAAATTATACAGAGCTGTTGAGAAAGCTCAACAGTGCTGCTGCTCTAGAAACTAATAACATCTGAGAGAGAGCATGATCAGTTGGGCAGTAAGACATTCTTCATGTTTCTCCTTTTTCTTGTGATTTCAGTGGTTAAATTGTCAAAAGTGACAGAAATAGTCACTAAGAAAACCAGCTTCAGCAGGAGGATGACAATCAACTTTATTATATTTGTGCTGTCAGCTTCCAGGAGAACACAGGACTATTTAAATAGATGCTCTGATTCCATGTAAGGAATCGCTGGCCATGAGATCCGAATACCAAAGTGATAGCAGTGATGTATTCCAGGCTGGAGACTAATCAGAAGAATAATATGTGTTTGTCCAGTTTGGTGTTAGTCCTGCAAGCTAAGCTGATTAGTGACAGATATAGATGGGGCAGGGCCATGATTTGTTATCCATTATAACAAATCAATCTAAAAATAAACATATGACAGAATAAGCACCATGAATTGGGGAAACTGATTTTTTTAGAGAGATAAGGATATCTTATTTTATCTGAAACTGGAGGCAGTCACGCTAATGAGTGGGAGATGATTGTGATATATCAGAAACAGGGATTGGAGCTAGTAATAATTGTTGTTTGCTCTGGTTTTTGCTTGCCAGTAGGAAGCTTTCTAAGAGGGAAACTCAGTGGTAAAATGTAAGTTGGCCTTGGTAAGTGATGCTAAGGATGGAATTGGCAACAGAATGGGATGAGCCTCACATAATTTGGGGGTGGAAGGGGAGCTGTGAGTGAAATATAATTATGGCTTGCCTGGCTGGTAATGCTGCCTTGAAGTTGCTCTCCTCCCTGTATTGTGAAGACATTTTCAGTGCAGCTGGAAATGTGTTGCTAACCAACACACAAATGTGAACACTACAAATATAAAACCGTTGGCATTTTTGAAGAGAAAATATAAAGGCTTTTCATCTGAAGGATATTTGTACTTGCTAATAACTTCTGACAGTGACAAACTTGCGGTCAGTGTCCTTTCACAAACAATAGGTTAAAATTCTGAAGGATTCCTTCAAACATGAACCCATGGTGTTTTTAAGGTTCCTGGCAGTGAAAAAGCCTAGCCCAGTCTGCCTTGCCATCCAAAGATGGGCTTGTTGATTTCATTACAGATCTTCCTTTTCTGCTGGTTAGGAATAACGATACAAAAAAAAAAAAAAAGCAAGTGGAATATTTCAGGAAAATACATCTTTCTTATGAAGAAAGGAATTGCTGTTCTATCCATAATGATAAATCTAGTCAAGCATCTTTAATAAGCTCCTGATGCTCTGCTTCATTTGTGCCAGCCAGCAGTTCAAGGCAGGCATTGGAAATTAAAGTTGCCCTTCAGAGCTGGACCTCTGAGCCAGAGATCGCTGCCATTTCACCTGCATGTTCTGCCAAACGATCGTGATGTGCAGGGGCACATCTCTGCAGTGGAACCATCTTCTTGCTACCCTGCTACCCTTCAGTGTCACCTCTCCCCTCATGACTTCCAGAAACTCATTCTCTGCTTTACCAAAATAGGAGCCTATTGCAGTATATGGATGTCTGAAGAGCAATTGCAGAGATATGTATTCCTTTTTTTAGTGTTGTTTTCCAGTCCACATTCTTTTAAGGTGAGACAGAAAAGTCTCAACATTCCCCCAAATCATCTTTGAAACCACTCACATAGGTTTTTCCATGAGACAGACAATTAACTAGGATTGAACTAGGCTTGGCTTGAAGCACTTTTCAGCTCAGTCAGAACAGCTTTTTTTGCACGTTCCCTTGTGTCAAGAATACGTATATGTACAAGCAAAAAACCCAACAGATAAATGTACTCAGATAATGATGATACAATCTTGTTTCCTAGCAGGCATGTTTCAGATGTACCTTTTCTGGCTAATCTCTAATCATTAGCGTCTCATCCTTTGACACTCTGGCTTTGCTAGCAGCTTGTATCGGTCAAGTGTTGAGACCAGCAGCTTGCACTGAGGTTGTGTACACACTTGTTCTCTCTACTCCTTCTTCTCGTCTCTGCTCCCTCTTCCCTTCATCTGGTGCAATTCAACACACTTCTTCCTCCTTCTGGTAGGGCTGCAGCACTTGCTAAATCTAGGTCTAAATGGCAGTCTGGTATAGATTAACTCAGTGCCTGTGGTGAGTTAAACAAAGTGGTCTTTCCCAAGACCTCTGCCACGGCAGCCTGCCTGCCTGTTTGCTGGGTGAGATGATTTGTGAATGTGCCAGTGCAGAGCAGGCAGGCTGGATGAGAGGAGGGGGTGTGTGTATGCATGGGAACATCCACTTAGGTACCTGCAAGGATGTTTGTGTGCCCTGATCACTGCTTATCAGGACTTCGTAATTCTGCCTCTTGCTTCAGCTGGGCTCTTGCATCATTCGGGGGCATTTTTGGGTATCTGCTTAATGCCAAGCTGCCATCTGATTTTTTTTTTGGGTTTTTTTAACGAATTTTTAATCTTTTCTGTTTGGGGGAAAAACAAGCTGTGTTTGAGCACTACTTCACATCTCTAAAAATAAAAGTTGGCTTTCTAAGTGCACAGCATACTCCCTCTCTTTCTGCCTCTCCATCTCCCCCCGCTTCCCTCTCTCTGCGTCTTTCTGCTGGAGAGACTGGGAGGGGGTCATTCTTGGCAACTACTGAAGATGGATTCTAAGTGGTGCACAAGTGCACACATAGCAATTTGGCACACAGCAGGGGCTGGGGGCGGGAGGCATTTTGGATTTGTCAGCTCATCGGCACAGCTAGGTTCTTGTCAAACAGCAGAAGTTGCACAAGTCCCTGGTGGCTGAGATGCAATTGCTGAAGCTGTGTTGGTCTGGAAAAGCAAAGATGTGAGGTCACAGGATAATTTTCCACCTCATGCTGCAGCACAGTTGACAAATTGGCTCATAATCCGGCATCACCTCCTCAACACCCATTCCCTTTCCTGTCTTGTGTGCCCCAGATTTTATGTCAGCCTCGATATCTATTCTCTGCCTGTGCATCTTCATTTCCCTGTCTTTACGTATCAGCAATTCTGTTAATTTGGATTCTGTGATATGAATGGCTAGGAAATTTTAGACCTTACTGTGGTCAGCACAAGCTTTGGCCCAGGGAAGTTTTGTTAAGCACAGGGGTTTTCTAAAGGTGATACATGTACCAAGGGAGTTACACAAGCTGCTGTAAAGCAGGACGAAACCCAGGGCTGAACCAGGAGCTGGCTTTGCCAATATTGCTGCTGCCATTGATGTGCTGTTGATGGCCTGTCACGAAGTATATAAAAATTGAAAGTGTATTATGCTCCTGATCTAGGAGCTGAATATAGTCTGCATAGCATGACACAGATTTCCTTTGATGAGATGCCTCACTCTTTCCTAAACTTGTTTTCTGAGTTAAATTATTTTTTTCCCTGTGTTATTGCATGACTCAGAGGTGCCTATTCTATTTGTGCTTGCAAGCAAAAAGCATTGGAGTTTTTACATCTGTGCTGTTTGGGAGACATGCTTTAATCTGCAGGTAAATATGCAGTGTAGTTTTGGATATGCTTGTCTTCCTTCCATGACTCTGTCAGTTGCTTCAATTCATGATATCAGAATTTTTTTAAGATATCTCAGTGACAGGTCCATGTAAATGTGTGATTAGGTTCCTGTCTTGACCTCTGCTGTTATAGGAGATGTTCAGTCCTAATGAAGGGAGTAGGAGGATGCTGACAGATCCCTGCTTTTTTGTGGTCACCATCCTACCCCCAGTGCAGCACTGCACTCTGATACAGTGAGGGGCTGCTTCACTGAGAGTAGGTGCAGCAAAGTCCTGAGAAGTTATTTTAGAAAACATTAACCCAATCTGTCACATAAGGCTTGGCCTGGAATTAATCTTGTGTCAACCTGATGATCAATCCACCCTTCCCCAGCGTGGTAGAGATGGCATAATTACAGACTTCTGTAGGAATGGAGCTAGGATGTTCTGGAAATCTCACTTCAGGAGCAGTTCAGAGGAGCACTGCTCAGCCTTATCTCCCACAACACAGCCCTGCACATCACACACACTATTCTGCACATCGGATGTGTATTGCTATTTTTCAGACGAACTGATATGCTTAAAAAACTGAAACAGAACAAAAACTTAATGATTATTAGTAACCAAAGATAAGAGTAGATCTAGATCCATGTGCATCAAAACATTCAAACTTTTGTTTGGGTAATTAAAGGGTGGCTGACAGAGTTCAAAAATAAGCCTCTAGTCTAGTGATCAAGGCATTCTGCCAAGTTAAAGTCCTGTTGCGGAAATATGTGAATATTTCCTTGTATACACAGACTAGCTGGAAACTTGCATATTGCTTTTGCCTTATTCTCTACCTATTCTACTAAAATAGCAACAATTTTAGATTGCAGACATCTCCCTCAGAGTGCTTTGTTGCTTTAGCTGAGTGAGTAGGGCCCTTTTTCGGGTTCAGTTCCCTTTAGACAGGGAAGGGGACATAACTAATTCTTTTCTTATATCCTGTCGCAGCTCTAACCACCAGGTGTTTTGGAAAAGCAAAAGCTATGTCTTTGGCCTAATCTTCAATATAAACTACAGTTCTGGCTGTTCAGTTCTGCTGTGACAACGTACAACCCAATGAACTCAATACAGATATTTGGAACAGTTGTATTGAAAACTAGAGGCATCTCCACAACAAGGCAGAAGCCAAGTGCCTCTTTTGAGCATCCAGCTCTTGTGGATCTGATGGTANTTCCTCTCATTATTGTAATATTGATTCTTGTGATAGGTCAACAACATCATGGGAGATCATACACTCACTAGAAGTTCTATAATACCAGAAAAATAAAATAAAATCAACATATACATGAGAAAACTCAATTGTAGGGTAAAATCCCTCATGGGAATTGTATGCAGGCACATCCAGATCCAACAGTAGCCTCCTGCCAGTGCCTGAACAGTTTGTTTTGTGTTGTAAGGGCTTGCGCAATATTGAGTGATGACACCAGCTGTGCTCAGGTTCTTGAATTACAGCTCGATGGTGGCCATCAGGGGACACACCGTGCCCGCAGGAATGGTTGGCTTGCTGCTAGACTGAAAAGCAGAGAGTTGGAAGCTGAGGCTGAGAAAGAAATCAGTAGTTTCCTGAATCTCCCTGGTTTTTATCCTAACTCTCTTGGAGGATATGGAGGATATATGCATGCCAAATTTTTGTTCCGAAATGCTTACCTTCTAATGGTATATGCTGGCTTGTTGTACCATATGTAACAGAAGCTTAAAGCAGACACATCCCAATACACTCAGTGGTGAGATAGTCTTCTACCTGCACTCAAGCCTTGCAGCGAGATTTGGTTTTCATTTAGCTTGAATTATTTGTGATAAGAATTCTAGCCGAGGACACACATTTCCTGAAATGGACATACAACACATCCCTCAGCTACAGAGATCCTTCACTGAGCTGATGTCTGGTGCCTTGTTCTTTTAAGGAAAGCTGTAATTTTCTTCCACAGCAAGCTTAATGCCTTTGACAGAAACTGAACGAAGCAAAGACCAATTTAAATAATTTGTTTATATAGCTGGCTGCACATGGTCACTCAACAGATTGTATCAGATAAAGACAAGGCAGACTACCCATGTTCCAGTTTGGTATGTATTATGAGGACTGGAAAAAGTGGACCTGAATCCACATTCCTTAAGAGAAATGTTCCTTTCTCTAGCAGGCTGGATTATGTTGCTTTCATCACCTGATATCTTTTCTCTGAACGGCTGTAAAATACAAAGAAAATTTTTCCAAATCTACTCATAATGCTACTTGAAAGATGTAAATGTAAATTTTATTTTTATTTTATTTTTTAAGATTTAGTTTAAAGATAGATGTTCTGCTTAAATTGAAATATTTTTAAACTGAATGACTCAAATGATTAGTCAGGGAATGAGCAGAGATTATTTGGCTATTGCTGTCTGGCGAGCCCATCTTGATTTGGTCAGCTAGCAGGGAACAATACAGCTAGCAGGAAAGGAGGAACCTGCCCAGATCTTGGCTAGGTTTATATATTACTATAAAAACAGAGATTTGGCTGTGGAAATTAATCAAGTTTCTTTTCCCCAGGGATCAAAGAGGTTACTCAGAGGATGCAGGGGAAATGCAGGGATTCAGCTGTGTCACATTTTCTCTCTAATTGAGCTGTCTAGGGAGCCTCCTACGTTTTGCAGAAGTGGAAACATCCAGTTTCATTTTATCTTTCTCAGACTGCAGCAGCTCTCTTCTTCAGAAGCTAAGGTCACACTACGTTTACTTTTGATGTTTGTTCCTTTAATTCTCCTACAGTTTCACGAATGCTTCTGGTGTATTTTTAAATTTCAGCTTATAAACACCTTTTTTTTTTTTTTTTAAAAGGCACCATCTGGTCCCTGACATGGTTTAAAATAACAATCTAGCCAGCACACAACCAGCAGCAAGACTTTACACCTTTCACAGCCCAGTATGAGAGTTTCCTCACCCATATTTCTCCACAGACACTGTCACCGTAAGATCCTGTTCCCTCCAGATAGGTCTTGCAAAGAGTAGGGTCTTGCAGCTCTTGCTTTCCATCCCTTTCATCTCGAACACAATCATTTTACAGAAACAAAATGGATGCACCAGAGAAGCTTACAGCTAGGAATGTGGAAGATCTGCTGCTGTAAACAGCTCAGTCGGAGAATTTGTAGTTGGAGCTCACGTTTGTATTTAAGCTGCCCTCTGGTGCTTATCACTTCTGCAGTGCATGCCATCATAACGTCCCCTGGTGCCTGGAGACCCCCGCAATATCCAGGGAGCAGAGGGAATCGAGCACTGCAAAAATTCCTTTAAAAAATAATGTGGTCCCATTCTGTGGGTGTTTTAAGCAGGACACTGACATGCTATGTTGTCATTGCAGGTTTTGCTGGGCAGAAAGGTTTTCTTGATTTAGATTTTTATTAGTCACTTATAGCGTAGTTTATTTTATCTTCTTGCTGCGTGCAACAGCACTGTCTGTCATGGTGCTTTCCCAGTAGCCACAAATCAAAGCATGCCACTAGGCTGAGTGATCGTGTGACTGTCACCCTCAGCACAGCTGAGGCTCAGCCTGGCGTTTCTCTTCTCGCTGTTGGAGGACCTGAGGTTATCAGTGCCAAGGCAGCAGAGACAAGAAATACAAATGTACCCTTTCCTATTTGCGGCCAGCAATTTTGAAAGGACCTAAACCACTGCTGGAGACAAAAGCAGGCTAATGTGATGAATGGGAAAGGGCTGTGCACGGCTCTGGGACTTCTGTGTATGTTATCCATCAGGTGGGATATTCACTGGGGTTTTATTTTGGTTTGTTTTCCTATTAACTAAAGGAAACAATTATTTCCCTGCAAGTTGCTCTGTGCCTGAATCATGCTCCTGTCCCCACTGCACTCCCCTGGTGCTGGCAGCCCGGGTGGTTAATATTAGCCACACAGCTGATTGTCCCGGCTGGTGCCCTGCGACAGGTGCGGGACGGCCGCCGCGCTGGAATCCCGCCCGGGCCGATGCCGGTGCTGGCACAAGCCTTCCCATTATATCAGGAAGGGCCGCGTCCCGTCGCCACGATGCCCCGGCACCCCAGGCTGGCCCCAGCTGTCTGCGGGACGTGGAGCAGGGCGACGAGCGCCCAGGGAGGCTGCTGTGGGGAGAAGCAAACCCTGACTCCTCTGGAGCGGGAAGACGGGAGGCTCCCGGATGGGACTACAGCTGTGTGGATGGGGTAAGGAGAAGGTCTCGGCAGAGCCCCAGATCGGTGGTTTTGTGGCATTGCTCTTAGAGGAGGGAAACACACACAAACAAGTATTGAAAATCAAGTATCGGCACTGTGAAATGAGCAAATGTGGGTTGCGTTTGCTCATCATGTTGGCCGTAGTTTCTTTACAGCACAGTACTTTGGGTTTGCATTAATTTTAATTGGCACTCTCTAATTTTAGAATGCTCCTGTGAAAAGTTACTTTCAATTCCAGTGGTGATTAGATGGTGATGACGTGTTTTAATAATAAACATGGGAGAGATACTGAAAAAGAAATCAAATGTGCTGGTTGCAGTTGTGGGGAGGGGAAGAAGTGCTGTTGCTCTGCTCTAAAATTATCTGATCTGTCTGCTGTGGGGTGATATGTTAAGGTCTCACATCTCTTTTTTTTTAATTTTTCTTTTCTTTCTTTCCCCCCTTTTTATCTTTTATTTTCTTAAACCATAATAGCATCTTTTGGTAAGAAAACCAAAATGTCTAGGTGGTGTTTACACAGCATAAATGTTGGAGAGAGGAAGGGGGAGCTGAAAGACTGGTAAGGTTTCACAGGATCATTTCTAGTATCCTGCTCCCTTAATGTGACCCCTCTCTGTTGACTGTGTGAAGAAAGGCAGGGCTGTCAGGCAGATCAGAAGGGATCTGTGTGCCGCACTGGGACCTGTGTGTGCTGGTGCAGCGCCTGTGTGCATGCTCATGGACAGAGCCAGGCAGGCTGGCTTAGGGACTCAAGCAGGCTCTGTCTGCAGTGTGGCAGTCTGCTGAGTGCTGGAAAACAGATACTGCTGCTGCTGCTTCTAAATTAAGGAAAAAAGCAAAAATAAAAGAGTGGCTCATCTCTACATTCAGCGATTTCTGCTCTGAATTGGTCCACAACCCAGGGGAGTAGGCCAGCCTGAAGTAGTGCTCCTGGAGAGCTGGATTGGTGCAAGGGACTGGAATCAGTGGGAATCTCTGCCTTGACCGCAGTAGACTTAGAATCAGCACAGTCCTCACTATTTTTATTTCTATCTATGTGTAGCAGTGAAACAATTTTTGGGGAGTTGTGGAGTAAATAAGCCCTATCTGGGCCAAATAAATACAAAAGGGGACTGATGAGAAAGGTCCAATGTCGTAAGTGTCAGATGTCTCTATACATAGTCTATACTTAAGTTCCTTCCAGGAGAGGTTTTTTATTGAGGCCGTTAAAATTTGGACACAGTCTCGACACGAAAGAGAGAAAATGCTTTTTCTTTGTTCTACTTGTGACTACTGCATGTGGGGTCGTGCCCCAAAGCTGAGGCTCTTTGCTGCGGGAACCGTAATGTTTTAGGGGATTGTGAGATCCTGCCTGGGCCAGTGCCTCTGACTGAGGACACTGCTACTGTAAAACTACTACTGTCCTGCTGCTCCTGACCCCTCCACAGCCAGCACTGCACTGGGTGTTTGACGTGGTTGTTTGGCAATGAGGACACTATGTAAACTATGACAATCCCATGCATCTCACAGTGCCTAGACTTGTGCTTCCAGCCAACATTTCTCCAGCTCCCTCTCCATTTCCTGCTGTCCACCCACATTGGTTTCTATTCCTCTTATTTTGATACATGAAGCAGAATTTGCTGCACCTCAAACTAGTGCTTCAGCCATGCCTGAGCAGGAGCTCCCACACAGGGATGGACCAGTGCTGAGGGTCGGTGTTTTGCTGAAGGGACATGTGCCAAGGCAGAGGGAAGATACATGGCTATCTCCCTTTGAAAGTCATTTACTTGTGACTCTGAAACTGCCTCTCTAAGCAGCTCACAGAGAAGCCATTTGCAAATTTGATGCCAGTTTTTAAATGCAAGATGAAAGTGGATTTCACTGTCACTAGAATCGGCAGCTCCGAGTCCCTCAGGAGAGGTGCAGCAGCCTGCTTCATTGGAGAGCCAGATCTGTCACCTTGCAAAAGATCTTGTATCCAGGTAGGAAAGCATAAATGAACATGTGGATCTCCAGCAGTGCTGGGGACAGCACAGCACATTACTAAAAAATTTATTTGTCTTTTAACCATTATGATAAAATAATAAGTTTTATCAGAGTTACAAAAGTTTGAGAAGAATAAAACGTTTATCCCACTTTGTACAAAAACTGGTGATCTTGTAGAGAAATTAGAGGGCATATCCAAATAAGTTTCACAATTAACCTTTCATAACCAAGCAGGTCATGCAGTCACTGCTGTATCTACACAATTTCGATTTTTTTTAAAATTAAAACTAGGTATCATTTTCGTAGGAAACTGGCATTGTGGGTTTATGGGGTCTTGTATTACATTATGTAGTACCTCATACTCATAACTTACCCTTTCATCATTCTAGTAATTTCTTGGACATTTAGCTCATAATTTCACTACAACATATTACAAGAAAATCCAGTTACATTTATAAGCATTATGGGAATCCTCTCCATTACTGTAAACACATTACCTGGTCAGATTTATTTTAATTTGCTGTTAAGGAAATAGAAGAATATACTCTAACGAAATACACATCTAGGTAGTGAGAAAAATAATCCCTTTTACTTTTTCAACTATTACAAACATCTGCCTTTTCCTATGCCCTAGGAGTGTATACACATGTATGCATTTGAGAGCATAATTTCTATAATATACAAAAGCATGGGCTAACTACTCATAAAATTGACCCTGTTAGGATCCTTACAGCACTGCTGGTGAAGCTGCTGATAATCAAGCATGCAAAGCAAGGTATGCCATGGTCATAAACGGGCAATCTGGTACTCCTGTGAATTTGTAAAGGAGCACTTCCTCCTTCTTCTGGCACAGAAAATGTGATGATGGCCTGTTCCCTCCTCACCAAGGTCTAGAGACAAAGAGCAAGGGAGAAAGGCTGTTTGGCAGAGAGATTGGGAAGAGAAGACTGGGACAGATTTTCTACCAGATGCTCTCCAGAGCAAAGGCAATATCCAGACAGGTTTGTCTACAGCTATAGTTGTGTATTGTTTGGAAATTCTCACCTCTTAAAAATCAAAAAAGAGAAGGCAAATTACTGGAAACACCGAAAAAGAATGCATGAACAATCTTACGGGAGGCTGCAGAGGTACATCAGTGGAACTACATGATCCATCGGGGAGGTCGGAGGAGGACATAACCACTTAGAGCTGAGTCTGTTGCTGTCCCGGTGCCTCCTGTTCTTGCCTCACTTGTTATTGACAAACTTCACTGGAAAACTAGGGTAATGTTAACATGTTCTCACTATATGATTGAATTTAGATGTCTTTGTCTTGAATCTAGATCTGTCTCAGATCTATCTAATTATGGTTTTCCCTTGTTACTTTCCTGGCAAGTTCAGCCACTTCTCCCTTGCTGCTGTGATGGCAACTGCACCCTTATTTACACCCTCGCTTCTTCCCTGCAGCAATTAAGAAAGGTTAGGTAAAAATCTGTGTATCCCAGTCTTCAGGCTAAAGACATCCATATGTGTGCATGGAGAAGAGAGCAGGGAGGCAGCACAATTATTCACAGGGAGGGAAACCTCCATCCATTTCTCCTTCAAGGAAGAAGGAGGTGAGTTGTTCATGAAGCATGAAGGCAGGTTGGCTTCTCCTGTATTAAGAGTATGTTAGTAGGAAAGGCTCATAAAGAAGGTGCCCACTGAATCCTTAGCAACACACTGGCTGTTCCAGGCAGGTCAAGCGGTAAGGGAAGAATGATGAAATGGAAAACAGCAGCAGCCCAGGCCCCTGGCCCCTGCAATGGTGGATCCATGCGCAGTGCAAAGGCCCAGAGCGGGAGCAGGGTAGGTGACTACCAGTGATGGATGACATTGAGAACTCAGAGAGAAATGATATAACAAATGGTTGGTCTGACACAGTAGGAAATGTTTACGTACTGAAGTGACGGGTAATAAATAAGATTGTGTTGCTATAGATCCTCCAGGCGGTGCTGGAGCAAAAATACTTTCTGATTTTCTTTCTCTAAGGAAAAAAGGTAGAGAGTTAAGGACTCTTATTTGTAATAGCCAGGCATGAATAAAACTGTGTTTGCTGCATACAGTCAGTGTAATCTAAGGCTGATGCAGATCCAAGCCAAGTATTGCTGTAGCTGTAGGTTCTCAGTTGTCACAGCTAAGGTTATGAAACCACTTCCCTTGCAGCTTGTCTAATGTCACCGTCTGGACCTGAGGCCCCACCACTCTATCTGTGGTTAAACCATCGTCTTTTCTTGCACTTGTTATCAGGGCTGCCACTAAGATTGGGACAATCAAACAGTTTGCCCCAGGCATTGACTCGTTATATGTGGTACATGATAATACATACAAGGGATACAGACTCAACTTCTCCCCTGAAATTTCCAGGTGTTCCGGTTTATCATTTATGATAGGGTTTTTTTTCTGGGCAAGTTGTTTGGATTTTTGCTTGATGGGTTGGGGGACTTTTTGGTATGAATTTTCCTCTCCTTTTCACTTTAATTTGAATAGCAAAAATAGACCTCTGTTGCTGCTGCTCCAGTGGTCAGTTTGGTCATTCTAGTTTTTGCTAGGCAGATAAATACTACCTAGTAGTAGTAGGTAGATACATACTACCTGTATGGAGCATTGAAAATTAATAAAGACTTTGATTATGAAATCTATTAATTGCTTTAGTGGTCTGGAAGGGATTATTCAAGAAACATCTCGTTTTAAAAAAAAAAAGAGTGGGGGAATACAGTGGCTATATGTGTAACATTTTGAGCTAATTTCAAAAGTCTTGCCCACAACTCCCTGAAACCAGTGAAACAAAGCCCTCTCCCTTTTATTTTTCTTATAAACACCTAAAAAATGCATAAGAAATTTTGTATTGAATTTTTTTTTTTAGTATGTATCTAAGGGTTAGTGAGGAGCAAGGGAATGAGAGTACTGAAATTATCTGCCTAGCTGCAATGCTTAAGGTCCTGTATGATGCATTTCAGAATACTTTCTGTGGAGTATAGAATACTTTTTTGGTGGCTTTCCTCCCCTTGAGAACCCTACTTCATGTAATAACAGCTATCCCACTGTCCATGTTTAAAGGACAACCATCCTGCAGGAAAAATAAACCCACTAAAAATTCCCTTTTACACAACTGAGCTCTAGTTTCCAAAGATTACCTTACTGAAACTGTGAGTTTTTGTGGGCCACTGGCAATTAGGATGGGTGTGGTTAGTGAATAAGGGCCAGAAGAACATTTAAAGTCTCCTCCCAGATGTGGTGCTGGTGTCTACAGTGGGACTTCTAGGATGGTTCAAGAAAGTGAGTTTTTATAAAATCAGCACTGAAGTTAAATGGCATGGTGTGGTTTTTTCATACACTGGTAATTTTAGAATCTTTGTCATTTCAATGCCTTCTTGTGCACCTGATTGCATATCTCCCATTTTTCTTATCTGTGATAACAGTTTCTGGGACTTAGGACTTGGCAGGGAGGGAGGACTATTTTGGAATAGGCATGTAGTGACCTCTGATTTGACTTACAATATTAGGCAATGGCCTAACAGTTGCTATACAGACCTACTGAGTATCAGCATTTGGAAAGTGAGATCTGCAAAACAAAACAAAGCATTTTTTCCTGAACATATCCCTTAACTATGGTAACTCAGTGTGACTGGATAGATTCTTGCTCTTTCCTGTGCTTCTGCAGTACACTAAGCCAAAGCTAACTGGATTTTAGGATTACTTGCTGTTCAGTACAGCATTGACTCCACAGGATTATAAGGCAGGACTTTGCAGCCACCGAAGTATACAATATTAAATCCTGCAATATAGTTTCCATAGTATTGCATTACATTCTCTCCTCATTAATCTAATGTTCCCTAAACCCTGTATTTTTAATGAACAAATAATTGTTCCATTACAGATAATTCTAATAGGGTTAAACCTATTTGGTATAAAAGACACTACACAGTTTTGCATAGGAGAAAAATAGGGGTGGAGAAAATATGTGTGTGGGGAGTTGATAATTATATGCAACACAGACTGGTTCCAACATTGTATTTATCTTAATTATATGAATATGTTTGAGAGATAAAGTTTCCTTAGAAGACAGCTAACTAATAGCAGTGGTTTTATCTGGTTTGCTACCGCTCTTTTTATTTGTAGATTTCTTATGCTTTACAGAGTGCTTGCCAATATGGTTATCCCCTCTTGGATGAGGCATCCAATTTCTTGAAAATTAGAAGAAGTTAGAAGGCAGCACCAGACCTGTGGCCGCCCATGCTATGTCCTCTTTGACTTTCCAAAGAACACTTTTACTACCATCCATAACACTGCTGCCCGTTGCAGGCTCCAAACAGCACACGCATGTCTGGGGGTTGGATTTCAGCCCCACTGCTCTCCTTTTGCTGACACTGCAGTAACGAGCTGGAACAAGACATTATTCCCAGCGCTGTGTGGACATTGCTAACGCCAATGAATAAGTAAAAGCTTATTTGTTGTGACAAGGTGATACTTGTGCATTACGCCAGATTTTTGGCTGTTGAACAAGAAAATCTCTACTGATTCTCATTTCACATAGGAAAAAAGAATTGATATTTTCAAACTGGGAACGTATGTTTATCAGGTTTCTGAGAGAGACTGACAAAAAAAATACAAAGCCTCACATAACAATTAAGTTTGAGGAATTTTGCCTTGAAATTAGAATCCTTTTCCCTTTTCACACTTCCAGACATTGGGAATATAAAAACAATGTCAAGTCAGTAAGTTGCAGAAGGGCAGGGAGCTGAGCTGGTTATTACCTTCCCAACTCTTTGTCAAGCCCTCAACAACACCCCGAGTTTAAAACACATTGATTGTATGAGAAGACAACATATGGAGGGGGAAGAACTTTTGCTTTGGTCGGCTTTGGTTGTTTGTGATGGTGGTGTTGGCAGGAGACAATGCTAAGAGTTTCAGGTCCCCATTTTGCTGAGATGAGCAACCAGACATGAACACCATTACTGGTTTTGGTGTCATCCAGGAAAATACAACCATAGTCCTTTGGTAAGCCAGACTGCCAAAAGGTGGGAAGCTGAAATCATTTTTTAGAGAAAGCTGTATCTGAGTAAGCTTATACTAGAAATCTGTCAGGAAAGCTCAGGAGTTCTCTGTGGAGATTTAAGTGTGTTTGGTTACAGGAGAGAGAGGAGGTCTTGGTGTGGATGCTCCTTTTCCTTTGCTAGCCCAGGAGACAAAGAAAGGCCCTGAGAAACAGCAGTATTTCAACCATGTGCTGTTAGAGCCTGAACTGAAACCCCAGGATCATATAGCATATTTGGATTACTGATATTTCTATTATTATTTTTACCTTTGTAGCAGTATTTACATCAGGAGGTCATAGTATTGACAAATTGCAGATGAGATTGGTACACCTGTTTTACAAGGTGGGTGAACAGCTTCCCCAGGCAGCCTGATCACCGAGGCAGTTTTGATCTGACTCCTCCTCATAAAAACTTCTTCTTCATTCAAGTGAATATCACAGCTGAGACAAGGATGGTTTTAGGTGGCAGATTATGGGACAAAGTCTTCCAGCCAGAGAGCCAGAGTAGACATCTTCAGATTTGGCCTCCAGAAAGGGTGATAAATAAGTCTTAAATGAGCAATTTTATTGACAAATACCTCAGTCTGTGATGTGTGAAAGGATCTGGTGTTTTCACTGAGTGGAAACTGATCTGTGCCATAGTAGCTAGATGACTCACCACACAGAATTCAGAAAATGCCTGGTGACAAATGGTCAAATGCAGCACAGGGCTGATCCCATTGGTGTCTTGGCTATTCTTCTCAAGATCATTAATTACAGTCAGAGGCACCTTTGCACCACTCAGACTCAGAGCCACCAGCTCCGCAGCTCATCTCAATTTTTCTGTTTGTTATGCAGAGGAGGTGGGAGACTACATATTTATCTAGCTTTGGATCCTGGGGAACAGCAGGGGCTAAAACGGTCCTTTCCCTTCCACAGCTCTTCACCTTCAGGCATCGAGAAGTTTAGGAGGGACTTCCTGAATGGTGTGGCATCCTAACCATCCTGTTCATTAGACACGTCCCTCCTGAATTTGTCTAGTCCTCATGCAGGCTTATTTTACACTTTATGGCCTCTGCAGCATCCTGTGGCAGTGAGTCACAACTTAATTACACCTTGTGTGAATAGGTTCAATGCCGCACTGGAACCAGCAATTAGTACTTGCAGTGATGATGCAAAGAGACATTTTCTGTGTGAAATGTACTTTTCATCAGTGCTACCCCATGAGAGGAGCTGCCTGTTGAAGCTCACAGGAGATAACAGTTTCAGGGGGAGAAGGGGCCGGTGCCAGCCGTCTCATCACTGATGAGCCAGAGGAGACAGGTACTGCCAGCGTGGTGTCACACACCTCATGCTACCAGGCACTGGAACAATTAAAAACCCCACATTGCTCGCTGAACCCCAACTGCTTATTCGGTTCACTGTGGCCATGGAAACACCTGACCTATTTACACCTTCAGCAGAGTGAGTGGCAGTTGCTGGAAGAGAGGTGGGAAAAGGGGAATGCTTTGAATTTGGATTTTGGAGACTTTTAATTAAGATGATTTATGTGAATGAGTGTGTCTGTGTGCTCATGAGGGAGAGTCAGAGGAACATGGCCCAAGCAGGCCAGGGGTTCCTGCACCAATGCAGCTGTGGCATTGCGTGCTCCTTGAGCAAATATGATTTATCCAGAGCCTCTGTTTTGCATGCTTAAAATAACACCTTCTTACCCACCATTTCCAAAGGTCTTATGGAAATTCATTCTTCTGTCACTTTGTCATCAAAGTACTTCACACTGTCTCTGCAGCATTCATCCCTGAAAAGGCCCCTGTACACGGGAATCTGCTTGTTCTACCAAGGAAGGAACGGAGAGGAGTCTTGTTCTGCAAAGGCTTGCCCGTGCACCTGACAATGCTCATCTGCTCCTTGCCTATCTCTCAGTACAGCTGGGAGGGTGGGAAAGAGCACTTAAATGACTAAAGTCATTTGGCCACATCAAATGGAGCAGGAGATTTCCTGCTGGGGCGGTAATTGCAGCTGGGGCATTTACCTAGGCTGCAGATTCCCATGACAGGATAATGCCATGTCACTTACCAGACCAAGGGCACAGCACATATCAGGCTGAGCTTCCTAATTCTATTCTTCTGAGGACATTTATTAATATAAATGGGCACATTAGGTTTTAGATAGCAGTTACCTGAAATGGACCCTAGCTTAAAGGAGAACTGCTGGAGAGGGGAAAATATTAAACCCTAAGTGTAAAGAAGACTTCTGCAGATACAACATAATCACAGTGAGTATTAAGAATGAAAGGAATTTCAAGACTTTAAAGATCTGTTGGGAAATCTTCAGGAAGAAAGGACATTCACTTTTGATATTAGTGAGAGAGAGTCTTTAATATCCCCAAAGCATCTGATTGATAACCATAGCATCAGACCTCAGGAATGCAAATTTGGTAGCTCTTTAAGATGAAAGCTCCCCCTCTGCATGCTTTTTTTTTTTAATTGCACATTTCAAAACCATTCATGTTCTGGCAGGTAACAGTTTTTTATCCTGAAAGTAAGGGTTGACCGAGGAACAAACTGTGCAAATTCTGTTCTCAAACACCAAAATTAGAGAGAAAATACCATCTGTTTCCTCTACAGCCTACTTTCCCTGGTTCCAGCAGTACCTTCTAGTGGAAAAACAGCCATGAAGCTACCAGCTCGACACACAGCAATGCACCGTAATGCAATGGTTTGTGTGTGTGGAGGGACTGCTGCTCCTCCCTAGAGGAGGCAGATGGAAGCTCTGCCCCCAGCTGGATGGGGAAGATGTTCATACTGCCTTGTGCTGCAGGGCCCCTGCCTGGGGTTGGTGGGACTCCTTTTCCATGGCAAAGGTTTTCAGGTGGGATTCCTGAGAGTTTTCTCCTCGACCTGCTACAGCAAATTGATGGAGCTTTGACAGCAGCTGTGACTCATTTCAGGAAGAAATCCACTTGAGTGCTCATTATCACTTGAGCATCATTTACGTTTTTCTCAGTCGGGGTGAATATTTTGTAGTGACAGGGCACAGGCTGTTTCCTTTGCCCTGGGAAGCCCACACAAACAGACTTTCTACCTGGAAGCTCCTGCCAGAAGCTTTGCAGCTGGATGTCTTTTGTTTCTGACTTCTTTTTTTTCCCCCCTCCTTCTTGTCCTTTGTAGACTAGTTACACAACACTGTTTTTTCCCTCCTCCAGAATTGCTGAGCAAATTTCAAGGCCATGGAGGAGGGGGAGGAGAGACTGATGCACCGAGCCACCTTTGCCCATCCACTTGTGACTGGGGTATAATAGGTGCAGTTGATTTGAGACTGCCAAGAGTTTGCTGCCAAATTGAATTTTTCATAAACTGATTACTGCAAAGTGCTCTTGGCAGAGGAAAGTTAACACCTTTCTAACAAGCTCAGCTCAGCACAGCTCATAAGAGGGATACTGTAATAATAATCCTCTTCTGGATCCTTGGCCAGGATTTTGGATTTTCCGAGAAACTGTTTCCGCCCCCATTCCCTCACCCATGAATAAATCCACTTAAGGCTTTTTTTCATAGCTGTTGGTGCAGGCATAGGGAGACTTCTCTGTTGGTGTAAAGCAGCCAAACTCCATTGATTGCAGTGCTCTGAGTTACTTTAGTACTGTGGGGGTGATAGTATGATTCAGACACGGTTGATAAAGTTAATGGTAATCTACCCTTAATAACTTAATCTTAGCATTTTTCTCTAAAGAGAGCTTTGTAGCCAGGGAAAGGAGCTGGCTGAACTACTCAAACAATTTATCTGACAATTTCTGCCTTGTGTTTTCTGCTTGCAAAATACTCATCCAGAAACTTTTTGGTTCATAAGAGACTTATTCTTCATTTTGTGTCAGTGGGTTATAAAATAGGGAGGTAAATTTGGTTCCATAAATTGCAATGTTGTCCTTTTTGCCAGCTGACTGTCACCCTACAAGCAAAGAGGCCACTTCCAAGGAAGAAGGACAACCTCCAACCTGCAGACAAGAGTACCTTTGCTCATTCAGAGGCATGTACTAAGTGGACAGAGTTCCCCAGAATTGATTTAACTTTCATGAGCGTTCAGGAAAAGAAAAACAAAACAGATTGTAGGCAAATCAAAGCTTCTATTTGCAATTAGCCCAAATCACATTTAGAGTTCAAAAATACACACCGAGAGTATTATTTTGGGCAGACTGCGTCCCTTTAGTTTAGCTATTGGAAGCTGTGCCCATTCAGTCATTGTGGAGGACCTGGTTTGCAGTGGTGCCTTGAAGTGAACTCCAGTCAGATATTCCAGTGGGTGGGCAGAGATCCCATGGTGTGAACACATCTGCCCAGCAAACTTGACAGAACAGATGCTGGGTGTAAGCAATGCTTTAAAATAATAATAAAAATCATAATTGCAAATCCCCTGCCCCTCAGATGACCTTTCTAGCAGGTGCTCCTACCTTAAAATAAATAGTGCCTTAGCACTGACAACAGGGAGAGAGCGTGTCCTTATTTATTATGCTCTTTGCTAAACTTTTTCTTCATATTTACACCATTAAAACATGGCAGGGCTTCACATGTGCCACCACATAGATGCAACAGAAAGCCCTTACTACTCCAAAGGGGAGACATTTATGGAAGTGCCAAGGAGCAGACAACAAAGGCACACCGTGCTGCTGGGTCCATCACCAGCAAGCGCTTGTGTGGAATAATCCGTGCCGTGTACGGGACACACGCTGATCATGTGGATTTAAAACCATGCCATCTGTTTAGGAAATCTGAATGGTTTTGATCTGCTTTGAAACAAACAAAAAAAAGAAGTAGGAGTACTGGGGCTTTGATTCTCTTTGGTGGCACGAACAAGCAGGATATTTCCGAGTGTCCGAGCAGATCGTCTTCTCCTTGGCAAGAGGGGTGGCTGTGCTGGCCCACGGAGCAGGCAGGCAAACTGAGGTCACATTTACAAAAGTTAAAACCTCTCAATTTACAACAATTGAGAGTTAATTGAGGTAATGTCAATATGTTGATGTTTATAATTAATTTTTTTTTCCTCTATAGTTTTTTACAAATATTTCATTACTTGAATAATTTTGTGGACCAAAAATCTACAAAAGCTAGGGGTGGGAAGCGGAAAAAACCTTTGTGAGGTCAAGTCAGGGATTCTTGTTTTCATTTTCCTTCAGGAAAATTTCTTTTTGCTCCCCATTAGCATCCATTTTGAAATGAAAAGTCATTTTGATTTGAAAAATGAACCTTTGAAATTAAAAGTGAATTTGATTTAGACATTTTAAATTATGCTGAATGTTTACTGAAAATTACCTAAACCAGTGCCAAATCCTCTCAAGAAATGCTTCGTTGAGTGGCTTGAGCCAGTGTGTGCCAGCTCTTCTCAGCACACAGACATTATCTATAGCAGTAGGAGTTCTGGTGTTAAAACAGAAAGGGCATATCATGAAAAACTGCCATTTCAGCCAGATATTTCATAAATATTAAGGAAAATTTTTTGACATGATAAATTATATTGAAAATCACTTTGTGGTAGGAGAGAAAAAATGGCAGCTGTGCATGTGCTATAGTTAAGTGACAGAAGAGTTTAGTGATAAAAAAATAATGTATTTGTTGTTTCAATAAGAAAAATTCTGTTTTATTCTGGTTTTAACATTTCAGACATTGAATAGCATGCCAGTAAGGAAGAGTTTTAAACAAACAAGAAAGCCGAAATATCCATTTTCTGATTTTTCTCTTTTAATCCACTAACAAGGTGAGGGAAAGACAAGCTGCAGTTGCAAAGTTCAACAGTTTCACTAAAAAAGAAAAATAAATTAAAAAACTCTTTCATTTCTTCAAAAAACTACTCCTAAAGAGCAGTATATGAAGCTGGCTCACAATAACCAAGCCTTCTCTTGCATCTTTGCAAAACCACTTGCATCTGCAACATAGCTTTAGCAAGATGTGTCTGTCCATCCTTTTTGAAACAGGAGTCTGTTTATTTTGGTGAGTGCTGAGCCAGGAAGACTATGGCATGTTTTTCCTCCTGTCATAGCTCCTTCCTAGGTCTTGCATGATTATATACATACTAAATGCATTTCTATTCGGCCTCCAGCAGGGTGGCTTTTAAGACACCAGGGTCAGAATCTGCCCTGACTGGTACCTACACGCCAGGCAGTTCTTGCACTGAAGGAGAGACTGACGTCAGAGACTCAGAAGCTCTTTCTCTTCATCCACAAACCTCCTTGCAGTGAGTGCATTGCCAGAGGAGAGGACACCAGGTTTGTGAAAAGGAGTGCAACTGCAGTGATCTCCACAACCTGTTGTTCATCCTCACTGCTTTCTCNGCCTGTCTGGACACACCCAGGCACAGGTCAGGTGGAGCAGGGACCATAACCTTTTGGGTTTTCCCACCCTCTGCCTCCACTAGGTCTAGAAAAGGAGACAGTGATTTGTGTTTTCAGGTTCATTCTAGTCCTTCCACCTTTGTTAGCATAGATACTAGACTGGGGGGGAAGAAAAAGTTCTACATTTATTTTAGAGAAAAAAGCTGAAGTGTTGTTTTGATTCTGAACTGGGAGCTAAAATGGTCTTGACTTTCTCAAGGCACAGAATTCTAAAAATTCACTTAACGTCCTATTTTACTGGCTTTTCAGTTCTGAATTTATTTTCTGTATTTTCCTCTGGTATGTCAATAGCGCACAGTGCTGGTTTTCATCTTTCATTTGGTCTTTTTTGCAATAGCTGAAATACTTATTTTAATCAAATCTTTTTTTAAACCTTAAGAGCAGCTGCTACTTGGTGTTGACTAGCACATCTTCACATTGCTTGTAGATCACAGGGTTTCTTTTTCAAATTCTAGCTGAAAGTGTTTTTCACTTAGCCTAATCTTTTTTATAGGTATCTATTTAGATACCATACTTTTGAATGAATTTAAAAAAAAAAAAATGAAGCAGCCTTTTTTCAATTTGCATGGCATTGTTCTGTTAGACCATATAATCCAGCATCAAACATTTATTTAGACACATGCCTTGCCTAGTTTCTTTCAACTTGGAGGCATCAGGCAGAACCCTTGAGCAATTTGTTTCCAGTCGAGAGATATTAATGCTTCTGTGTGATAAAGTGGTGTTGTTTTCTTCAGTTTCATCTTTCTGTGGCATTAACACTGTAAAGGCAACAAGTGTTCATAAACAAGATGCTCGAAGAGCCAAACAGCAAACCCACACCAGTGAAAGCAGAGTGACATAAACTAGAGGCAAGAATCATCTTTTGATCCATTAATATATACTTTGTGTGCACATCTAGGTTGCTGTACGGTGCTGTCTCATTTACTCACTTCCTATACAGCAAATGAGGTGCCCTTGTCATCTCTGACCTGTGCCTATGGAAAATAAGCTTTTAAAGCCATGATGATGTATATGTACTGCCCAGTTTTCTGCCCGAGGATCTTGCATACATGTATGGTATCATCATCTGGTAAACAAATTGTACTTGCAGTTTGGTCAGCATCATTAGTTAATTAAACCCTGGCTGTTTAGGCACCTAGAACAAGCAGTGGGAATTTAAATTCTTCTGATTAAAGGATTTATTTATAATGAGTCTCACCCCATAATGAGTTCTAGCCGGGGGAGACTGACCATTAGCAGATGACTCACAGCATTACCATAAAGATCAGAGTCACACATTCAATTTTATAAGGCTTACATACACTTGTCTAGAGCACAGATTCTAAAAACAAATCTTTTGGCTCCAGTTTTTCAGTCGTGTTAAATTTGATACAGTCCTCCTATGCCTGAGAGTAAACAGGCAGGATACAGCAGACTATTTATTTTATTTCATTTTTTTTTATTGCTCTTCCCCTCTACAGTTTCAAGAGGAAAAGAAGCTGGGTTTTTAATATTGTGAGAATGCTCAACCCTTTTCAGCTGGGAGATGTCAGAAGCAGCTGCAGACCTAAATGAAAGGAGCTCATCTCTGAAAATTTGCTATGCTGTAATAAATGCAGAGTTCTGCTGGTGAGCTGCTGATGGCCCTTTAATGTCTTTAGCAGTACTGCAAGGCACTGTGGTTCCTCCTGCTCCCTTCCCCCCCTCCCTGCCCACCCAGGCTCAGGATTTCATCATGTGAAGGCAAAGAGTTTGCTGTAACACTCAAGGGCTACACTGAGTTTGAAGAAAGGGGTTGTGCCTGGTTTTATCATCCAGCCAGCAGCTTCCCTTCAGTCCAGACTGATGTTCTTTATTGGCATATTAGCTTTCAACATTTGGCTCCCTGAGTCACATTCATTTAATGTGAGTTGTTGGTAGGCAGCAGCAGGGGGGTTGTTATCTATTTATTTTATCTAAGTAACATACGCTATGCAAGTAAAAATGTGTTTTCCCAGTATTCTTGTGACATATTTTCACAATTAGTTACAAAGCACATTCAAATGAAACCCAAGAACTACCTTTCAGCCTCTAAGTCTCTGGTCCTCTTGTGTTAATCTGTGATCATGGGCATCTGCCAGTCTGGAGACTGGAAAAGCGTTAAGAACATGACAGATTCCCAAAAAACACATTCACAGCTGTGGAGGTAAGCATAGCATATGTGGATCTTGGTAAAAGATCTCAGAGTTTGAAGAACACTCTGGAAAACCATTTGGACATAGTGCAACCTGCATTTTAGAAACCTTAGAAAGCCTTTTCTCCCTGAAGTTTGAGAGATGTTGAGTCTAGTCATGCTGTACTTGATTATGGGGTACATGAGGCATGGTATTTTGGGCTGGCAGGGGCAATCCTGAGGAAAGGGGGAAGCATGACTGCTGGGCAAACCAGACACTGCCTGGATCAGCTCTGGGTGATGTGGAAGAGTTTGTGCTACCAGACACTTGTAATAGTCAAGAGAATCACTTTGAGGCAAATGGGCATATGCAGACAGATGATAAAACCATAGGATAGTTTGGATTATGTGGAGATTATAGCAGCCAAAAGGCAAGAGTAATGTTCACTGCTGGGTCGCAATAGGAATAAACTCAGCATAAAACCCAAAACCTCTCTGATAGGGAAGGAAAGAGGCCAATTGCTGGGATCCTTCTCAGCCTAACAGGGAGATTTCTAGGCATTGAAAAACACATAGTTTGAAAAAGAGCCATATGGGGTTTATGAGACCATAGCGAATGTGGTGCTTGGAGCCCTGCAGGAGGCACTGAAGCTGGCAAGACTGTGGTCATGGGCTGTCACCACGGTCACTAAAGCTCCATGGTTAAAGGCAACAGTTCCCCCTGCAGTAGGATGCTGGATGTTTGGAAAAGCCATGATTTCCGGAACAGCAAAGGATATAGTGCAAAAGCAACTGAAGATTTACAGCAATCTCCAACATTTGACCTGACTCAAGAGGGCACGAGTGAGAACATGCATGGTGAGAGAGTCCCAGATGAAGGAATGCCAGCTACAGTAAAAAAGAAATATCAGATAATCCAGTGGTGATAAATGCCATTTCCCTAAGGCAAGTAGTGCTCCAGTAACCTCTAACCCTGGAAGGCAGCCCATGCCTGTGTGTGAGACCAAGCAACAACCACTGAAGTCAGAAGTGATCTCTGGAGTCTGGAGGAAAGGACATCACTGGCAAGAAGACCACCCCCATACACCCATGGCCAGAAGGTGTAAAGTTGTCTCTATCTCATGGAAAAAGGTCTCCTGGGAAAAAGCTCATTTTGTTTCATAAGCTTAGAGTTCTAACCTGAGCTTATCCAGCACTCAGCTGGCGGCAGGTGTAGTGCTATAAAGAAAAGAATCAGCAATCATCATTATAATAAAACATCAGTTTTTCCGTAGCTTGTAATATTGCAGTAAAATGCCACCACAAAGCAAGTTGCTCTGACTAACATGATAAGTATTAACGCTGGGAAGTCTTTTTTTTCTCTTAAATTTCCCTCACATTTTTTATTTCAGATGATGCTTTTACATTAGTTTGAATTTTTTCAGACATAAATAGTCCATTACATAAGACTTTAGCTGTCCCTTTTCTTCTAAAGTTGCTCATTTGTTCTTCTATTGTAGGAAACCTGTTTGTAGTTAGGATATGCCAAGAAATAAAATGGTCCTTTTGCTCCGTTTTCCCAGCATGCTACCCAGCTGTCCCAAAATCTCATTGCTCTTTAATACTGAATATTTCAAGAGAGAGGGAGATAAATAGAAAGAGACCAAAAGTACCTTTTTATGGGGCAGTTTGCCATTTGGCACAAGCCTCAGTCTGAGTCAGTGTTTAAGTGTATTTGCTGATCATAGTTCTGGACTGGATATTTTAAACTAGATGTTATCTATTGGGGAAAAAAAAAAAAAAGAGGGTGAAACAGACGAAAATTCACACTTTAAAGGTGAATATGTGATATGTTTTCAAAATTTTATTTTTCCTTTTAAAATAAGCAGCCTAGGAAACTGAGAACATCCACGTTATGTTACACGCAAGTAGAGATTTTGGAGTTCCAGTTTATCAAATATGTGCAAAATCCAGATATAATTCATCCCTGATGTTGCAGCCAGAATGAATTTATTCCAAGATCTATCCAGAAACCTTGAATTCCCTGGTCTGACAAAGACCAGCAATCAGCCATGTTGTATTAGATGTGCAAAGCATTGAGGCTGTGGTTACTTTTTGCCTAAAGTGTCCCCAGTGACCTCATTGTAGTCAAGTACTTTCCGTGGCATTGCACGCATGAGCAGCCAACATATTTCATTCAGCCTAAAATACCATAGCCATTAGCTAACGGTGACAAGTTTGAGGGGTGGTTTTTCGGTTTGTTTTGGGGGTTTTTTTGTACTCCCTTATCCTGTGAACCTGCAATTTGAAATTCCCCTGCTAGCCATATTGTGCGAATGGGATATATGTCTGTAAATTGGAAGCTGAGCTATTGAAAAAAAGAAACATTTCTGGGATGTCTTTCTCTGTCTGGTTTATTAAAGGAGTAAAGCAGCATTATTCAACGTGTATGAAAAGTATCCTGTGAACTGCAGTGGAGTGCACGAAAGGCAGTGTGGGGGCTGGTGCTCCCACCTCCACACCACCTGGAGAGCAGGCACAACGCTCTCAAAAGTTTGGCAGGTGAAGTGCAACTCCCAGCAGCCTAAAGTTTCTTACTGGCGTGGTTCTTCCCTTCCTCCGTCGGGGGTCCCATGCAGGTGTATCAACACTAGATCAGAAAAAGAATCCAGCTCTCTGCGGCTAAACTGTTTCCAGGTGCAGGCAACAAACTCCACATTTGGCTCCTCATGCTCCGCCTTCCCCAGAGCAGCCTGAAGCAGCTGTCAAAAAATAGTATCAGTTAAAAAAATTATGTCCATTTTCATAGCTCATTTTCCTTTAGAATTAATGAACATTATAAAAAATAAAAGTGGAAAATGCCCCCCGCTCCCAACCAAACCCTGACCACCTTCGGGAATTCGGGGTGGAGTTTGGCATAGTTGTGGACAGGGAGGGGGGCAGAACACCAAGCTCCATGTTGTGTGCATGTGTTAACCAGGACAGCTTTTCCGTCTGAGAGTGATTCCCAAGTTTGTTTTCTTATTTTCAAACTAAGCCTCCAAAGGAAGTATGAGAAATGGAATAGATCACGTATAAAGTACCTAAGCAGAATGTCACTGGTTTAGGTCTTTCATCCTTAAATTGTGAAGAACATTGAGACTTTCATAAAACCTGAAGGATACATCTGTGTTCCTCCGGCAGTGCAATAATAAAATCAGTGAAGGCTGATGCTCCTGCGTGGCTCCATCACTCACAATAAATATTTGAACGGCATAACGGCTCTACAGTAGATGAGGCTGTCAAAGAGGGCCACTTTCACAGATCATGCTAAATTACGGCACGTGAAAAGTACTGCAGATTAGCGGCTCTCCATTCAGCGCCTAATGGCCAGTCTTGAATGGCAGGCAGGAAGAGGATGGTATTCAGCGACGTATTAGCTGTGTAAATACACGGGGGATCTCTTGAACCCAGGTCTGCTGCTGCCTGCCCTGCACCTTTCAAAGGCCGGGGAGCTTCAGCCTCTCTGAGGAGATTGGCAGTGAGTGCTTCGTGGCCGCTGCGCCTTGGGGTACCCACCGCACACCCTCTTCGTGAGCATTTTCCTTTTCCCTGACCTCACTGAAGCCATTCAAGCTGAAAACGTGTTTGGCTCTCTGGTTATCAGCGCTACAACCAGCATCAATGTCTCCTGACTCTTGGTGACTAGGAATAATCTATCCTTGCCTGCCCTGCCTGCCTCTGCCCCCTCCCCACTCTGCCACCTGCTCTCCTTGAAGTCTTGGTCAAATCAGCTCCCCCTCTCTGCTTCCAGCATGTTCCAAATGGCACTCCCAACACTTGTTTCCCTTTTTGTGTGGATCAGATGGATGAAAAGCTCAATAGAAAGGAATTATTAGTAGTTGTAGAGTGAATTATTAGTATATATTGTGCCTCTGGCAAACTCTGCCTTTTTAAAGGAAGTGCCAATAATTAGTTATGGTGTTTTAATTAAAGAGAGCAATTTGTAACTAACAAAGGGATGCTGTATTTTATATCTGACTTTTACTATTTTTATTAATCAGCAGTACTTCACAGATGTTATATTTTGAGTTGCTTGTAATGCTCTTTTGCATATTTTTCCCACTTCAAGGTGGAATAATTGAGTGAAATATTTTTATCATATTTTAAGACACAGTCAACCCGACTGTGGGAGGGAGACTCTGTTCGTGTCATATTGATGCTTGTGTCGGTGTTGTTCAAGTTACTTCAGGTACTCTTCCGAGAATGTAAACTTAGGTTCTTGTGCATTAAGGTTCCATGCTTTAAGGTTCCATGCTTTGCTTTGTCTATGGTGTAAGTCACCTGCTGAACTTAAAGCATATAGATTATATAGAAACTTAGTTTACTGTCCAGTTTCTTCTCTTCACATTAGAGGTCATTTCTATTAACCGAGTGGTTAGGCATCATTGTGCAATATTTAGATAAAAATAACTCGTGTCATTGCTGGTAGAAAAAAATATTTTTCAGTTGTTCTTTTTATTTCTAAAATTTAGTTCTGTGGTGAACTCAGATATTCCTCATGTCAGCAAACTGTATCTCCCAAATGGCCAGTTTGACTGTGAAATATATTTTTTTCTAGTAAATAGTGGTTCTTCATGTGGTTTTATCTTAGTCTGGATAGCTGAAATTGGTATTAAAACCTGGTAAAGACTCAGGGATGATACCTGAGCAACTTTCAAGGTGCTCGTATTTTTCTATATTTTGCTTTGGAGACATATGCATTCAGTTGTAAGTGTCTAGCTCAGAATGACCATGGACATTAATTTCCTACAAGATGTGTATGACCATTCATCAGTTTGTGTGTTCTTTAGAGATATCAAGAAGCACAGTCTCCAGGATTGTATGCTCCTTAAATAGGTTGCTTTGCTGCAAAAGCTGGCAGAAGAATTCCTGAACAGCTTCTCACTGCTGGCATTAGCAGTTAACACCTTTCTTGTATATGACAGGCCATGTGAAAGAGGTGTATGGTCACCTAAGCTCACTGTGAAAAGCAGAGTAAAATGGTTCAGAGCTGTCAGTACTACAAGATTTATATTTGTTCCTTGCTGTTATGTCCTGCACACGCTGTGCAACCTCTAAGCTGATAGCCCCCAGATTTTAATTTTCAGGCTACGTCCCTTGACACTTTTGCAGTCCTCGCAGCTTTGGTGGCAGAGGAAAGTGTAGCCTGATTGAGGGGTTGTAACTGCAGATTTAGTCTGAATGTTAATGGATGTGGAATTGATGTAGGAGGGGAGGGGGAGGAAGATGTTTTCTTTCCAAACAGAGGTGCCTGTAGCCAGGTGAAATTGGTGTGATTCCATCAGTCTCCTGCTTAAAAGGCTCCTGCTGGGGCTTGCAGAAAGAGTGACATGACCCCCGCCTTGGAGCAAGGGACACACGTGTATTCATGCAGGCTTTGAAGTGGGGGCAAAAAGCCTTTAGCTTTTTTCCTCCTGCCTCTCCCTCCTCTTGCGTCTTTCCTTCCTCCCACAACTCCACATCTAGATCCAGTTGCTATTGTTTGTTTTGAAATCATTTGGGAAACTTAAGAAAAAAAAAGAAAAAGGTTAGCATATTGCTATATTGCATCAGCCTTTATTTCCTTATTTATCCTTAAAGATATCTTTTAGAAGGAGTAGCCAGGATTTAGGATGCCCAAACCGACTATAAGCTGAACCTTCTTAGAACCTAGTCACCTTCCCTTCCAGCTCCCCTCCTAACTAGTGATTCAAAATAAGCAAGACCTTCCTTGAGGGGGGTGCTTACCTGTGCTTAATTAGAGATTTAACTATAGCCTTAAATGCCTTCCCAAACAGGAATCATCAAGTGAATCACAGCTTTGTGAAAATCCCTGGCAGGGAAATGTTAGTTCTGAGGCTTCCAGATGGTTAACCATGCCCTTGTTTTCAACTCCACTGAATAGTGCACAAAAAGACTCACAGCTAGAAATACTAGGGCTTGCATTTATTTATTTATTTTAATTTGGTTATATTCCTATGAACACAAGTTCATGATCTTCTTGAAAGGAAAGTTAGTGAATGCTGGCATTTACTAAAAAGGAAATGCTTTCTTGTGCCAATGTGTGCATGAGCTAATGCGGTTTTCTAGGGTAGTGGAGAGAATGTCCTGAAAGTCCCTCTTACTTATTCTTGCTGAAGAAAAGAATGGGAAGGAACAGGGAAGAGAGAAAAATATGGAAAGAAAAAAAAAAGAAGAAAGAATTAAGAAGCTAATAACAGCGAAATCTCACTGCCCAGGATATGTCTCTTTCTGAGTTTGAATGATTTTTCTTTGTAGACAGCTTTGCATGGCACTATTTTTAGAATCTCTTTAATAATTGAGCTCTAGTGATTGTGCTCAGCAGTTAGAACAGGCAGGGAAAATAGCATCTCAAAGAAAGTGTGCACCAGGGTAATAATTTAAATCAAACCACATTAGAGTGTGCTCCCCATTCTCCTCTCCCCCGGAAAGGTGAAATGCTGCAGAACACTGAGCACAGGGGAAAAATGAAAATTGGTCAAGTTTACTACATGTAATAAAATCCATCAAGAGAGTTTATGTTTTAGAGGTGGAGCACAGGAAGAGGTGATCTGGTCAGCTGTTAATGAATTGCTGTGACTGGGTGGTTTACGAGGGGAGCACCTCAAGTTCCCACCAACAGCAGTGAATCAGGAGAGAGCAGCATGCCTCTAAGTTGTAAGGAGAGGATTGTCACAGAGGAAAAACATTTGTCAAATCACCCTGAAAGAGGTGCAAAGCAGCAGTCCTGGAAAATGCAGGAAGCTCCCGTGGCACTGTTGCTGTTTGATATATTTGGCTCCTGCCTGGCTGCACAACCAAGTCGATGGCAGCCACTGGCACAGAGCTGGATGCCCACTCTGCTCCTACCAGTTGCCTCATGCAGGCAGGTTTGCCCATTCTGATTGCAAAGTATTGTCCCTAACATCTCCTCTTAAAAGCAGCAAACTTGGGGCTCTCACAGGAAAATGGCTGAGGTGTGGACAGTAAATCCATGGTCAATGAATCACTGTCTAACTTCTCTTGAAAATACAGGGACAGCAGCTACTCTGGCAATTTGTAGATTAATACCACACCCGTTGATTTTTTTTTGAAAAAAATCTATCCATCCTAATACTGTTATTTCAAACAAAATTTTATAATATTTTTGTTCTTCATTATATTGTGATAATGTTTATATTAATGACACGTCTGGACCTGATGGCATGGTTAAATCCTCTTTAAGAATTTCAGACATTTACTTTGCAGTTCCATGTTGGTTGCCTCATCTTAGATTAGCATGTTTCATTACTATACAGACAGAAAACATTTTGAAACAGAAAAAGAGTACAAAGTATTATGATTAGCACTGAGTAGTGACTGGCTTTAAAGACACAAAAATAGAAAAAATTTCTGTTATCATCTCACAGTGCAATATTACAACACTGTAATAATTAGAATCAATTTCTGAATAAACCCATGGGAACTGGTAACAAATTCAGAATTTCAAAAATGAAATTACAAGACGCAAGCTTCTATTCTCTAAAATTTTTCTTTTAACACAAAAACTCTTTCTCTCAAGAAGACTGAAAAAAAGACCTTGATAATTTCTTCCCAACAAAAACATCTGAGTGTTGACCTGGTCTGCTCAGGTTGTCTGAAAACCATGTGTAAGCTTGAAAATACACAATAATCCACTGGGAGTGGGAGTAAGGCCTTTATAGATGATGGTTATAAAGAAGCTGTATTTGCCTCTTAGGAAGTTTGATTTTCCTATCAGCACAGGGAAGATTCCCCTCAGCATTTTTTTATTCAAACCTTTTACAACTACTGGAGTTTAATATTTCAACTCATATTCTTCTTTCATATGACCTTCTTCTTCCACTTTTGTGACAGTTTGTATAAAATAACAATATTGACAGTGTGATATGAGAGATATCCCTGTGATAAGCTGGTGTCAAAGTTATTGGCTTCCCTTCAAGTTTTAACTACTTGTCTGTCAGAGTGAAAAGGTGCTTTTCAAAAGAAATTATATTAGCCTAACTCATAAAGATCCACTAAAAATATTAGAAGTATCATACAGGGCATTGGCCTTCTCACCTGTTCTGACCTAATTTGGAAAGGATTCCCTTTGATATTCAAGAAGAGTATTACAATTAATTTACTTCTGTTGTCTTTCTTAGTTGGGCTTTTATTTCCTTGAAAAAAAAAATTGCCTTTTTTGCTTTGCCTGTAATAAGACTGATTTTTAAAGATATTTACTTGCAACTAAATTTTAAGCTCCTGGCTTTTGACCAAATTTGAGTTGTTGTATCCTAGCTCATGAATTGTTGACCTGGTTCCCAGAATACTTAGCTTAATCTGGGAGCTGTCCAGAAAAACAAAAAGTAGGGAGGTTTATGTCTCAGGATAAGTTGATCTTCAGTAAACATGTAGATAAATAGATCCAAATTGTTACCACTGAAGTGTGTGTTGCCTGTCTGCAGGCAAACTAATTTTAAAATTAAAATAAAAATGTCACATCATAAATAATAAAGAAATCCTGGCAGGCTTGTAGAAGGCAAAAAACCTGATAGTTTGAAGAGACTGAGACCTCTGGATCAGCTGGTGCAGGGTGGCCTGGGCTATCACAAGGCAGGAGGAGGCACAGAAGTAAGGCCGATGTGTACTTGAAGAGAGATTGCATATTTTCCACTTACCTGTAACTGGTGGCTTTGGGACTGTGATGTGACTGAGGGGACTTTTTGTTAACCCTCTGATCCACACCTTTCTGACTTGTCATCGTGGGAAGATTAGCCTGAGAAACTCTGAGTCCTGCACCCTGGTGGTTTCTGTAGACCGGGTGTGAGCAAGATGAAGTGTGGAAAATGCCTAGGACATGTCTGCTGCAGCCTAAAGGATCCACACAGAGGAAGCCCATGTTGGCTGTGGGCTGTACATGACAGATATCCAGGGGGTCTAGTCCCAGGGCTGAGCCCCATGATTGGTGACTGCAGACATGGTGGGACAGCACGAGGGAAAGGCAGAAGTGCATGGGGCCAGCACTCTGATCTTCCTGAGAAGAGATCGGGGTTAGACATGGAAAACATGGACTAATTTCTTTCTAACAGCACCTTTACTAACTCAAAAATAGAAAGACTGAGCCTAAAGTGTTCAGTATTACAGCAAATTCCTCAGTTCCTGAAGAGCAGAATGGCTTTGCTCTGGATTTCTTCTTTTATCCTCCATTTGCTTGCCCCCTCCTCAAGTGCCCGCTCTGTCCTCTCTGGTGCTCCCAGCAGGGAAGAAAGATGTGTTTGGGGCTAGCTGAGAGTATTGCACACACAGCTTGGCTGCTTGGCCACTACCCAAAAGAACTGACAACAGACAACTTTTACCTTTGTTTTTCTCAATAAAAGCAGTGTCTTGGGCTCTGCCTACCTGCTCTTGTCTATAAAATTTGTAGGACCCTAAAAGTCCTGATGAGAGCTCTGTCTCGGTGGGCAGGAGGAATTTGTCAGTTCTGTGGGGAGTAAAGAGAAGAAAGGGAATGTCACTAGGCAGCGTGCTGGCAATGCACATTACATTATCAAATTGGTCTTGCAAGTACACTGAAAGATAAGTTTGGCCTTCAGTTTGAAAAGAAACTATTTTAAGTTTGTTAATGTCCTATGTAACAGAATGTTTATAGCACTATCTAAATGCTAAACAGAGGGAAATATCATTGCCGGTCAGCGGGCTTTTATATGAATAAAAGAAGAATTAAGCTTTTATTTGGAGACTTATCAGCTGATAAGAAAAAGTTACTGATGGAATAATGGAGGGATAGAGAGATATGAATAGGCAATAAAAAATTAATTATATTGTTTTCTTTTCAGCCTCATATTTGATTTTATGCTTACTGAGTGTTGGCTTCTCTTTATTGGGGAGTTTAATGTTGGAGTTATATCTAAATATAAAATAGATAATTAAAAACCACCAAAACCCAGAAGCATGAATTCCTTGGAACAAAAAATTCATTGTTTATGGTTTACAGGTTGGCTGATATGCAAAGAATATGTGTGAGTAACATCCCTCTGCAGCAAGGTAGGAATAGACATATATTATTATACTTGCAGGCATTCAGCAGAATGGCAATTTTCAACTTCACAGACTTTCTTAAAGCTCAGCTGCACGAGCCAATTGGACCCATGAAATTGAAAATGAGCTCAGATTGGTTTGAAGGGATTAGAGCTACAAAGAGCATCCACAGAATGGTGAACTTGGCCTCTCTGAATTATCTGAATCCAACCTCAGAAATTCTAGTTGGAAACTTCATTTGATGGAATTTGCAGTGTGCTTGGAAAGCATCAAGTGGACCTGTGGTTGCAGAGATGGCTTTGTGGCTTAAATGTGAGCTCTCAGCTCAAGCTTGACTCCTCTGTAGCTATTTAGTATTTGAGGGTATTTAGGTGGATTATATGTCAGCTGGAAAGCCCATGAGTCCCAGCTGTTCATGTAAGCTTGTAACTCTACTCCTGTTCCTCTTAACCTTCTTTTTTTCTGAATTATGAGTGATGGGAATTAGTGTTTAATTTAATAATTTTGCTTTCAGTGGTGGGAGAAAAAGAGGAATTTAAAATTTAAATTCTGCTAACTTTTTTTACAAAAGAGACAGAGTTAATAGTCAAATATCTGGAAAATCCTTCATGGTTCACCTTGTTAGCATCTCCAGTGTTCTCTGAATAAATACAAAGACATTTTCCACCATAGATTACTAACATAATAATAATAGTTCCTGCTTTTGCTACATCCCAGTGTCCCAGAATTATGAAGATTAAAGTGAGGCAATATGTTCAATAAGAAGTGTGGTGGCTGAAATACCTGTATTGGTAACAGAAATAAAAGCTACCTACAGTTGAGAAGGTGCCTGTTTCCTTTTACTGCGTGTGACGTTCTCATCTCTTCAGTGCTCAGCCATTAAGGTATAATGAACTTCTTAATGTGCATTTGTTTACAGAGGCAACTGATAGAGGGATCATTTAATTTGGTCTTCAGTGTATTTTCTCAAAAGTGAAAGCCTACCACTCCTCCTACTGAGATCTTTTCTTTGTGCAGGTAGCAAAGGATGCTGTTCTAGAGAGAAAAAGAGCTTTTACATATTTCAGGATCACTTGGTGCATTGGTGGGTTTTTAAATTGTGACTGCCAGCAATTGTATCAAAGCAGAACTCTAGTCACAGACTCATTGCACCATCTGTGCGTTTGATAAAAGACACGTTCATTTAAGGATGCGCTGAAAGGGAGATAGATGAAGAAATTAAAGACTCCTATGTTCACGGACACTAGACTGCAGTACAGGGCAATGGTGTCTTTGTACCTAATTTATACAAAACTGTAAAGTCGTGTCATCAGCAGCTTTATTTTGACAACAAAGATTAAAAATTAACAATAAAATATATAAAAATCTTTTTCACATGTAGCTAAATATCTATCTTTCTGCAGAGGTTGATATTTTATTATTTGCTTGGGTTTTTCTTCCCTCTGAAAGCTTGAGAGAAACTGCTGTTTTCACAATAGTATATTTTTGCCGTTGTTCTTAATCAGATCGTCCTTAGTTAACATGCAATCATTATCCTTTATTAAGATACCCATTACAAAATGACCATTACTTTCTGTGTCAATCTAGAGAGACTGAAATTACTGTTAGTGTGCTTTTTAGTAGTCTCATGGTGAAAAATCAACCCTTAGAAATGGAGAGTAATGGAAAGAAAATGACCATTTCATACTAGTCAGGTAGACATAGCAGAAGGCATTTGAGTATTAATTATGTAGGAAATACAAAGTCTGTCCATTGGTATGTTATCAAAATCACTTAGGACAAGGCAACAGGCAATTGAGAAATGCTAAGTTTACTGAAGGATTCATTTCAAATTATATTTTCATTTAGAAACTAACAATTAACAAATTTACTTGTAAACACAGGGAAATACCAATTATGTTCTGAAAGTGGAAGTGCATCTACATTAGGTGGCTGAGCACTGTTCTTCCTACATGGCAATGTAGTTAAATTTGGCTTGAAGAGCAAAATTCAGTTCAAATTTATCAAGGGGACATGCACATAATCTATGTATATAAATACATATTTGCTGAGTATATACAAATGGATATTCTGGTACTTTATATGTATTCATTCCTCTATTTTAAAATGTTTCTTTGAATTGAGAGTGTTTTATTAGACTAGTAAGTAATTTAAAGCTTTGTATTCCATTTGGGCAAGTATGTATTTCTTATTAATTTATTTTCATTAGATACTCAGATGTATAAATGCACTTACAGCAAACTTACAAAGCCCTCAGGAAGCAAAAATTGCCTTGTGTTGAAGAAATTTTATGGTACCATTAAGGCTGACCCTAGATAACTGGTTAGGAAAGTTTTATGCTATCACTGCACCATTCAAGGTAAAGTGCTAACCTGGCATTTTTATGGCTTCTGAAGTTAAATGGAGTTTCCTGATAGGTCTTAGCAGTTATTTTACAATTGTTATTCGTTAATATGTATAGATCTTGTATGCTTTACTATCATTACTTCAAACGGGAACAAAAATAAGGGATTTAAGAGCTCTAAATATCCAGTGCTGCCATATTACAGTGCTAATACCCTGTGAGGCAAATTTTCAAAAGTATTTGATGTTCAGGCTGAATTCTCAAATGAACCTAGATCACAGTTTTGTACTTCATCAGACAGCAAAGCTACAGGGGTAAATCTTGGACCAGTAACTATTTTGGGGAGAAAACCTGTTAGTGTGACAGGACCCAGCATGCAACCCCAGCATGCTGACCAGCAGCATCACCTTCCAGCCTGGGGAGGAGGGAGAAGCATGAAATCATGGAGCACAAGGGCTAGTGATGTTTCTTTGTTCTGTTAAGATTAGAAGCACCTGCTTCCAACCCTTGAGGCTGAAGAACAAGGCTGGATTATTAAGTTTCAAATATCATATTAAGTATTAAAGTAAAATTACTTTCTAATTCAGCAAATTCGGGAAGTTTGCAGAATATGAGGCTTTGGATTTCACTGGCTTTTTGAAACAAATACCTTTAGACAGTGCTTGAGATAGATTTGTATTTAGATGTATATAGATGCAGCTATGAATAGGGCAGGGTGGAAGCAAGGCTTGTAGAAAGACTTCTACATCCCTGCACTAGATTGTTGTCACAACACAAATTCATGGAACATCAAGGGTGAATGTGTTTATATTTGCATCTTCATCTGGTGACAAACAGAAAAAGATAGCAGAAATCAAACTTCTACTATCTGCAACGCCTTCTCTAGTACAACCCTCAAAGCACCAGCCTCAAATGGTCACAGCGTTTCTTCAGAAACTACATTTCTTGCACCATGAGGAAGACAGTCCTGAAAGCTGATGCATGGCCACTGGCAGCTAGTCAGATACTGCTGTAGGTGGAGCAGGTAGCATAGCCAGACACTACCCTCTAATAAACAACACCAACTAAATAAAACCCTCTCTTGTTTCAGTTATTTATAGATCTGCCTAATCCTCTGCCATTCTCTGCATAGAAGCTTTCCAAAGTGTATGCTTTGGGCTACACTTCATTGAGATTTCTTTCAACGCCATCCAGCTGTTTCTAAGAACAAATGTAGCCAAAAAGTAATGTCTGGCTTTCCCTTACTAAAGCCAAGCAAATAAAGAACCATTCTGACAGACTTTCCAGGAAAGCCTAATTTCCCCAAAGACCTGAATCAGATCTTTGAAAATAGCCATTGTTTTGGAGATGTGCGTTTTATTCTTCTCATGAGCAACCACTAAAATTACACATTTTGTAACTACTGCTCAGACATGTGCAGTAGAGATTTCTTTTAATTCTAGTAGCTAATTTTCCTCATGTTTTCACAATATTTTGTGAATTCTTTAAAAAATTTAGTTGTCTGAAGCTGCAGCTGTACAGTGAGTTTAAGCAGCCAGTCTTGGCAATATTCTGGATCTGTTAAGGAAATACCAATGGAGTATTGATTTTCTGCCCTTCGCAGTCTTTTTTTCATGTCATAATATGCTGCACAGAGTTTTTGGCTCACAATGTTAGTATCTGAAATTATCTGACACGTGCAGATCATATGTGCCTTATTTCTCATGAATACAGGTCATGGCTTTCTCAAGAACACAATACGTATGTTTTATCAGCTCTTTAGCATGCGGTGTTGCCTATAACATTTAATTATCTGCAGAGATTTGCAGTTGGTCTTAATTTCATTGAAATGGTTGATCAGTCAAGTCACTGACAAGCAAACAGCTGTGTTTACTTCTGTTGGTACTTTGTTTGACCAATTTACATTGATCCCTCTAACAAAGAAAAAGCCATTTTTATTCTGGTTTTTGCTCAGAAGAAAATGAGTTTGACATATATAGGCCTGTATCCAAACTCGAATTCTGTTCTCAAGGCATATTTCAAATTATGAGGAAGCTGGGTCTCAGTCCCCATCCTGCTAAAGATGTTAGGAGGGCTGAGTGGGATTCTCTGGATCACCAGCAGTGACAGAAGGGGAGACAGTGGGGGAACAGTCTGGATAACAAGAAATCAGCCTGCAGGCAAAGCTGAAAAAGAGGTCTAGAGAAAGAGGGAAAAGACCAGGAATAACTATATAAATGACATCGGCCTGTGTACCTTAAGGCATGTCAGGTTAAGCTTGCTACACTTGGGTTTTGATGAACATTAGGGTACTAAGAGAGAGTAAAGGATCTGTGATAAGTCTCAGGTTTGGAGGCTGTGATTAGCTATGCAGGGAGAATGATCATGGAATAAGGAGTCCAACTGGATAAGAAGGAAGTCAAGGTCACAATCAGAAGCTTTCAACAAAGCGTGACACTTGAATCCACACAAATGTACTATTTCCAGAACTTGAAGAGGTTCTTCAAGGACCTTGGATGCAAGCTTTGCTTTTTGAAACTTCTGTGAAGTTCCTCCCCTCCCAGCAAAGTATGTGTTTAATCTCCTTTTAGTGTTGTTGCACCTTAACAATAGTAACCTACTAAACCTCCACTAGGAAATGACAGAATTAGTTTTGCTTGTGTTACTTTAATTAGCCTCTCCCTGCTCTGCACATAAATAATTTACTCTTTGCAAGATAGACTTTAACTGCATGATGAAATTTTTCCCTCTGGACTCATGCTTCTTTCATTGCAAAGAACAGTTCTGATACAGCAACAAACACAAACTGTGCAGCCAAGGATGCCGTTTATCTACAGATCCCCTGCCTCACCTGTTGGGAAATTAGGGATTGTACAGAGGAACTGAAAATGGAGGAAGAAAATTATCATAGTGAAATACTGTCCTGAAGGCTTTTTTCCTTGCTCCTGCCATATTGTTTTGATGCAACATTAAAACAAGAGAAAGGCAGTGGAATTTTCACAAGTCCCATTTGAATAGTTCCACAAAATGTCACATTAAAGCAGAAAATGTCCCCTTAACTGAGGTCAGTGACCATGTGAAAATTACAGTATCGTGCCAAAGAGCTTTTTCTACCTTACACTGAACAGGAGCCATAATGCTCGTGTGGTCACCTACCCCTTCTCAGCTGAAGGTGTAGTAACTTCTATGTGAGCTGCAGTCTGAGAGGTGAGAGGCAGGAAGATGTCAAATTCAACTGCAACAGTACCTCACCGAAACCAGTCTTTCAACTGGGAGTGAAAGGTTCATCTTGACAGAAATTTAAGGGTCTTATCTCTGTGAGCATTTGAGGACTCAGCATCAAATGAAATCTGTGAGATTAAAAAAAAAGAAATCTGTGATCTTTGAACATAAATGATGCAATTGAATGCTGGGTACATTTAAACTTTGTAAGCAAGCAGAATGCCTCTTTAGCCTATGTTTTTTTTTTCAAATCTGAGCCTCAATTCCTGTAATTTAAAGTGGACTTAGTACCGCTTTTTAATCCCACAGACGTTTGAAAAGAAAAAGTAGTATTTCCAAAACTGCTTGGATGCTTAACTGCCATGTGCCAAAAAGCCTATAAGTAAATTGTTATGTTCAGAGAAAGGAGTCAAGTGCGAAGCTGAACCATTAGCACTGATGAGAAATGAAACGCTGGACATCTTCTCCTAACGTGAGTACCATCCACCCATGGTGTTGTTCGGTTCAAGGAATCTGCAAAGCAACAGTATGTGACCATGTGCTTAAAAACTCCTTGCTAATGTGTTCTCATCAAGTGAGTCAGTTGAAGTGCACAGGCCAAGAAAGCAGGAGCTTAGGAGTAGCCTTGAGAGTGAAGTGAGCAATAAGGTGGAGTTGAGCATGCCATACACAACACTCTGAAGTTTATCGCATGGCTGTCATCATGCAGATTTTTCTGTAACTGCAGAAGAGTTTTCCATAGGAACAAGTTTCTTTCCTTATAAGAATGACCATGATTTGTCTTGTTTATTGGTTTTTGCTAATTGTGACTCCACATGGAGAGTTTTTAATACGTGTCTCTTCTCAGCATCACTCATTTTTTCTAAATGAAAATTGCTGTTATATTTGGAAGAGAAAAAGAAGTAGTACAAATTTACCTTTCTTCTAAACACGAAGACTAAAACCTGCTCCATTTCTGCTGGAGGCAGTTTTGTAATAAAGTGTTTTAATTACAAGTAGTCTTGCTGTCCATGAGAAAAGTGCATAATCATGCTGCACTGTGAGCTGTGACTGATACCTCTGTCTCTTTCTTTCCCCGACTTTTTCTTTCCCTGAACCTCACTTTTGGCAAAAGCATCATAGATACTTGCATTTAGTCACTTGGATGTGCTGAGCAGCTGGTACTAATGCTTGGAAATAGTTAAGTAACTTATCGAGGGAGTGGGTTTGTTAATTTGATTTTGGAGTTCAGTTTGTGGAGTAACACAAAGGAACATGTGCTATGTGGGGGGGAAGAATAATTCATGACATGAAATAAAAAGCATAAAATGGAGCAGATGTGCAAAGTGGAGGTTCTCCCTTACCTCCTGTGTCAGGTCAGAGTTAAGGAGACAGACTTGGAGGGTCTGTACTGGCTGAGGAGCAGCAGAAAAGATTAGCAAATTTATGAAGTGCTGAAGCTGGGGTAGACATAATTTTCTTCACAGTGGCTGGTATGGGGCTATGTGTTGGATTTGTGCTGAACTCAGAGTTGATAATATAGAGATGTTTTTGTTATTGCTGAGCAGGGTTTGCACAGAGCCAAGGCCTTTTCTGATTTTCGTACTGGCACACTGGCTAGGAAGTTGGGGGTGCCTGGGAGGCTGGGAGAAGACACAGCCAGGACAGGTGACCCAAACTGACCAAAGGGATATTCCAGACCATGTGACATCATGCTCAGTATATAAAGTGGAAGGAAGAAGGAGGAACGGGGGGACATTTGGAGTGATGGTGTTTGTCTTCCAAAATCGCTGTTGTACGTAATGGGGTCCTGCTCTCATGGAGATGGCTGAACCCCTGCCTGCCCACGGGAAGCAGCGAATTAATTCCTTGTTTTGCTTTGCTTGTGTGCACAGCTTTTTCTTTTCTTATTGAACTTTCTTTATTTCAATTCATGAGTTTTCTGGCTTTTACCCTTAGGATTCGGTCTGTGATCCCGCTGGTGGGGGAGTGAGCGAGTGGCTGTGTGGGGCTGGGTTGCTGGCAAGGGTTAAACCATGACAGTTTGTCTCCCAGTATAAGCTCAAAACCTTGCTTAGCCCCTTTGAATTCTGAAGGGTCCTCTACTTTTATTAAGCTACAGATTGCATATTGGTACTCAGAATGCTGGGTTTTTATAACCAGATGTGTCCAGATTACTCAAGTTATTGAGTAATCTAAAGTTTTTGTTTTTTCAAGGGAACAGTAAATCTAAATATTATATAAATCAGCAAATAAAGTTATTCTGCATTTTTACATGGCATTTCTGAATCCTCTCTGATTTCTCTTGTGGAAATGTGTCAGAACTTAATAAAAAGGCTGGCAGCATTACAATTTTGTTCGTGATCTAGGGAGACAAGGAGAACAGGGGTTGATGTGTCAGCCTGTCCCTTTTAGAGAAAGAGCCTTGAGGGATATTGTCCTGCAAGTGAGCTATAAGTTTGTTTTAATTCCCAGCCAAGATCACTTGAGCATTTTCTGCCACTGGGTCTAGTGATAACAGGGAAAAACAAACCAGTCAACAAGAAACAGCAGGCACTATATGAGTATCACTGGTAAGCCAAAGCTGCCTCTAGGTGGTTTTCCTCCCGCAATAACTGTCTTTTCTCATGATACAGAAAGCCATCTTTGGTCATATGAAGAATGTTTGAGAAGCCAAGCCAGAGAAAAGCAGAGCCAGGGTTTTACAATGATTTTTTTTGACAACTGAAAACACTTAAGAGAAAAAAGGGTTTCACGAGGAGTAGATATATAAAAAAGGCACTTTTAAAAATTAAATTGTTCTATTTTTAGTTAGCACTTCTTCTGAGAAACTATTTATTCGCATAAGACCTGGTAGTGTAGAAGGTTCAGGTATCTGACGTGCTCTCTGATGGTCTGGTATTGTCCATCGTACAATTATCTGTTGATATAGTTGCATTTTAATTATGTTTAAAAGTTCATTGTAATCACAGGATCATAGAATATCTTGAGTTGGAAAGGATCCGTAAGGATCATGGAGTCCAACTCCCTTCTCCTCGAAGGACTACCTAAAGCTAAACCATATGACTAAGAGCATCATCCAGATGCTCCTTGAACTCTGTAGTACATATTTACCTTGGGACTAAGGGAAGAAGGCATGCAAAAGATTTAAAGCGACCAGTTTACAAGATACACCAAGCCTTCTTGATTTTTTTCTAGCAGATTTCTATCCTAATGATATTAAGATTAGTAAAGTAAAAACAAGAAAACAAAAAACCAGTTACTTTTCCATTCTAGTTAAATCTCTGAGTAATTTAGACAACAAGTCCTAGTTTCAGTTAACCTGATTTGTTTACCATCATAACAGGATCCAGCATTTCTCATCAGGGGGTTACTTTCCCAACCAAGCCTGGTTTGGATATGGTCTTTCAGCACTTCTATGAGAGACTCCACAAGTGATTTGAAGCAGTGCTTTTTAACAGCGGGAATCACATAATGCAAAGGATGTAATAGGATTTGGATTTTCTGTTAAATATCTTAAAAAACTGGCCTTTAGCAATGAGTGCTTATCACAACCTCAGGATAGTCTAGGATCTCTCATTTCTCTGTCTTCATAGCTGCAGAGGTTGCTATCAACAGCAAACCACAAAAATTTGGCTCAGTCCCACTCCTTTTGAGTTGGCCCGCTCTTCTCAGTCAGTCTCAGATTAGGTTTCTGTATGGAAAGTTCTGCTTAGGAACTTCACTGGAAAATCTAGTCTATATAGAAGACAGTTTTGGCTTCCCAGCGTATTAGACTGAGACAGAGCAAGCAATGCTCTGTCCCTTAGTTTCTGTAGGCCTTGCTTGGAAATTGCAGATTGTATTTAGGCAGTCAATAGTGTTCTGCAATGCACAGGGCCAGTTTAGATCAACAGTTTATGTGAAATCACCTTTCACCCTTTATTTTGTCACAATTCAGATAATTTGTAACTTTCTTGGACACCCTCTGACACTTGGCAGTGAAATTCATGTGTAGTAAGTTTTTTTTTTCCTCTCTTTTCTGCTGGAACAGCATTCAGGGAGGCTGTTCTGTTCCAGAGCATCTTTAAGGCTTCCTGTCCACTGGTATCAATACTCCTTTCCCTTGGGGCTTACTTTTCTTGGCAAGACTGGTGAGCTACATCAAGTAACCTTTAGATCACCACTCAAGGCACATTTTTTGTTGTTTCTGTCTTTTTCATTGGGGTTTTGAAGCCAGCATACATAATTCATGTAGCAAGCGTAATTTCTCATTGTCATTGTGCTACAATATGGCATGTAGCACTAACCAGTAAATAAATAAAAAAATGACACTGGAAATTAAGAGGCCATGGTGGGAAGTGAAAATATTCTTAGTTGGTAAATTGGAAATGAAGTGCCGTAGTTGTATGCTACTAGTGCCATTCAAAGTGTTCTTTCTGCTTCATTTTTCGTGTGTATGATGCTTTGAGGGCCACCTCCATCAATTAGAAGTTTAATTAGAACTGGAAATATCATGCAATGGAGTTGCAAGCTTAAGTTCGTCACAAATGTAAAGACAAGCTTAAAAGTAAAAACAAGGAAGTAAAAAAAAAGCATATCACAGCTTAAGATGCTTTTCAGTTGCTCAGGGAGGCGAACCAGTTTTACAGTATTAATTAACATTTTAGGGCATGCTATATCTAAATAGCAGGAGACTGTGTGTATGTGTGTGTGGGAGGTGTTATTTCACCACAGAAAGATAGAAATAAATAAAAAGAGGTCATTTTCTGAAAAGTAATATTTCATTTATGTGGTACAATAGAAAGGTGAAAAACATGTTTTTACTGTCAAATGAAGAATTTGGATATTTTGGCAAATGACATTAGAAAAGCCTAGCACTAAGACAGTTGAGGGAAAATTTGAGGTGTATGTGCATCTTGCTCTCTCCTTCTGTTGTTAATTGCCTCTCTGTGTCTCTGGCAATCAAGCTGTCCCTCCTCCACTTCAAATCCATGGAAGATGCCAAGAAAAGTTGCCTGGCCCTTTCCCCCTCACTCCACAGACACAAACACATTGGGGCTTCTCTGTCAGCACAGGGAGTTTAGGATTCTAAGTGAAGCCTCCCTCAAGCAGATCTTTATCGCTTTGTTCACTGCTGGTGTCTTTCACGCATTGCCCCACTGTATCCCAACTGCATAGCCATGGATGACAACCTCAGCCCCTCCCGTCTGCGATTTCTCTTTCCAGTGCCTCCCCCCAACATGTGGCACCTATGTAACAGCAGGGTTCATACAACTGCTCCTCTCTTCCTGGTGTCTTGCTTCATAGGTCTCTTCTAGATACAACATCTATTTTCTGAAAAGGCTGTGGATAGATGAGGAGGCATATCTGTGATGGAAAAATACCATGGAATCTTTAAAATACCTAATTACCATTCAATGTACAGTTACCATCTCACCACACTTATTTGTGCATCCTTTTCTGTGCGTGTGTGTTTTTGAGCCCTAAACTTGCTTTTCACTATGCCAGGATAGTGATTTTCAACATAAAAAAAATATTTTCTAGGTGTTCCTAGTTGTGGGGGTTGGTATTTTAGCATCTGGCCATTGTAATGATTCCACTTAGGCAAATAAAAGGAATTTGGCATGAACCAAAAAAAAGGTGTGACTAGGAAAACATCAGTAACAATGAGCAATTGAAAGGTGTGGATAGTAAAGACCAGGAAGGAAATTTGTCTTGCTGGTAAAAGAAAAAAAAAAGCAGCTGACTTTCCAGGGAGACTTAGGTAAATAATAAAACTAAGTGGTGGACATAATAAGTACTAAATAAAATGCCTGAAGAGAAATCCTGATATCAGCAGTAATTACATATTTTAATATGTTATTTGTAAGATAATGGAGGTATTCAGGACAGGTGTCCAATTTTACATTCTGTTTTAAATTAAGCCTTTATTTGATATAATTTTTAAACCAGACAACAGCAGAAATTGAAGAACACAGCAGCATTTTTTGGTAGAAGTCTATTCTTTGTGTATCTCTGTGACCAACTGTGTATTGATGTCTACAGTTTTGTTGTTACAGAAATCATCAATCAGTCATTATGATGCAATGCTGGATGTACTTCAACCTTACATACTGCCTACTGCAGACCAAAATATTGATAGATTTATTTTCTAAGGTTATGTGTTGTAGAAGTTAACTGACAGTTCAATAACTCTCCTCAAATATAGCTTCTTTACATTGTCTTGTTCTCATGAAGCAAAATGGAAGGGGGAAAAACCCAGCTGAGATGCACAGTTTCAGAGAGCTTTTCTGCATTTTTCAGGAACTATCCCAGTGAAGTATGTTATAAAGTTAAACAATAGAATATCTCATCAGCTTATCAGTTCTTGGCTCTGCCATTGTTTGTGGCAGATTTGGATATAAAGTAAATTTTCTAGCTTTTCACAATTCTGAAAAAAAAATTAATAATTTGAATTTAACTGAAAATGTGTGGATAGAGCTATCTATTTCAGCTGCATAGGATGGCTGTAAATATCTCTGCATTGGGCCACATATACAGAAAACTCAAAGTATCAAGTCAGATCGCATGTTTTTAATTCAGAAATCTGAACAGACTTTTATTCTGGAAAGTACAAGAAGTATTTTTGACAAAAGACTGTTTAAAGGCAAAGCAATTAATTTAAAAATATGAAAAACTTATCGTTATCTTCAGTGGTTCTGATGTGTTGTACTTTTTACGAATGATTAAAGCTAAGGTTCTTGCAAAATTTCATAAATGGCGACTTTTTTCTTTAAAAGATAAACAATAAAAGACAAGGCTATCAAAAAGCAGGCCCAGAAATACTTCCCATCAGCATGACTCATGCTCCTAAATCTCATTCTGTGTCTGATACATCAACGTGTGCTACCCTACATAAGCCTGTGGCTTACTTTCTATTGAAAGAGGAAATAAGATGTTTAAAGTGGGAGATAGAAGACCAGACTTTTGCGACATGTATGACGAGATCTCCAGCAGACAGTGTTAGCAGAGATTAGGCAGAGTTTAGGAGGACTGCTGCCTGCCTGTTAGCACCACTCAGTACAGGGTGTTGCACCTCTCAGAGACAGCATTGCACAGCCGTGTGTTGGAAGTGTCAGCCATGAACAGTAACCCCGGCTCTGCACTTACTGTGCTCAGAGACCCACAGACCCAGGGCTTCTTTCTGGATGGAAAAGATAACATCATTCTTGCATTGGGTACTGTGCTGTGATGCCCGAGGTTTGCATGATGCCTGGAATTATATGATTACGCAAGAAAAGGAGGGGGAGCTTTTAACTCATGTTTGTGCCTGTGTTTGAAGGTACATTTTCACATATGTGTGTATGTATAAGCCTTTCAATCTGCTCCTGTGCCAAAAAGCGTGAAAATCAGAAAGTAAACCAAGAGGCATTCCTTTATCTAAAACATAATGAGGTTTTTTGAAATGCTCTCATTCTGGAGCTGAACATCCCTTCAGGAGGTGTCAACCTTTAGATGTATCTCTAAGCACTCCACTGAGCTGCTACTTGTATTACTCACTGCCTTTAGTGAAGAATATGTTTCAGTAAATCATAAAATTGATAATATAAATGAGTATAGATTTATGCCAAGTTTTTTTCCTACACTGTTTCACACATTCCTCCAGACTTAAATTAAGGTTACCTAATACATACATTATGATTGCACAAGCAAGATTTCAAAGTGTAATTTAGCAATAATTAGTTTTCAAGAAACAATTGAAAGCTAGCAGAGTTTTCTCAATAACACTATGTGGAGGCAATCAACTGCTTCACTAGAGCCCAGTCTTGGTGTGAGTTCATTTTGCTTTCACATTTTGCTTTACAGCAGGAAACAAAAAATTGAAAAATATAGAAAACTGTAATGTGAAAAAGTTACAGTGAAGAACAGAGCATACAGCCAGATTATAGGAGAGGATATTGACTTCATTTTAGGAATGTCACTGATTTATAATGATCCAAAACAAACTGTTTTAAGAAAAGGCCATTTTGACGATCTCACTTTAAATTGTGTTTTGTATGATTGTTAAACTCAAATACCACTGCATTATCAACTTTCCCATATTCAATATTAATGTATATATATATAGTTATATAGACAAAGAAAACATTTGTTCCAAATCTTTGGGTTGAAATTATGATATATGCCCCTTAATAAAATAGTAGGAGGTCTGCAAAAGGAGTTAAACAACCATTTTTGAAAAATTAAATTGCATCTTGATCATCTCTTAGTCTTTATCAGAGAAGAGAGAGGGAAAGGAAATCAGAGGGCTTTGTTAGATTCAGGCTATGATTCTCCACAAGTGAGCTACTGGTCACTGGGAGATTGTGAAGATCCCAGGGAAGGCATTCAAGCTTTTTTGTGTGGTTTGTGAACACTTTCTCACATGGTGGGTTTTTTCTCTCGAAATATTTGAGAACCTTGTTTTGAAGTGGAATGTTGAAATCTTGGAATTCTTTCAAAAATGTCTCTTGTTTACTAGATAGACCTTACAGGATTTTTGCATTAGTAGTAGTAAGATGGTAAAAGGGACATCAACATGCAGGTTTTTTATTATTATTATGCAGGCAATGTGGCTAAAAATATTAACGAGGAATGTGACGAATTAGGAGTCATTAGGAAGGTGCTTTAGAACAGCAAAGACAAGTGTTGGCATGATGTTATGTGACTCATAAATACATTTTCACCTGGAGTGACCTATAGAGAACAGGCCACTTTATCTTAGAGAGGATTCTGTGGGTTTAGAATGTATTTCAGAAAAGAATGATGACAATGAATAAAGGCATAGGAAAGCTCTCATATGAAGTGAAAAGTGATTACCTTAGAAATAAGGAGGCTCAGAGATGACATAAAAGTACAAAATCCACTGAATGGTGGCAAACAGGTAGTTGAGGAGCATCTGTTGATTGTAACACTGTTGGAATTTGTAAAAGGGGATGTCTAACACTAGAAAGTTAATACTCTTCACCATGACATCAAAATTCCATGGGGTATTGTTAGCAAAATTCATACACTTGCATCTTGGTCATTTGTATGTATAAAGGAAAATATCTCAAGTTTAGTGCTAGGAAAGAGCTTATAAACAATTATTATATCTTTTAGTGCACTTCAGGATCAGAAGTGGGATTCTGGTAGGATCAGATCCACTACACTGACTTCTACATATGTGTATGTGTGCACAATTCACAAATTTCCCCACCATTACAGGAAATGTAAGTTCAGTAAAATGAAAAAAATTCCATCTCCCCAACCTTAGCACAATAAACCCCAGGGGACACCTTATTTTTGTACACTTTTATCTAGCGGGAAAAGAAATTTCTCAGGGAACACATAGCAGGGCTTTGTCCTGGAGGGAAGCAGTTAACTCACTCCAGGATAAAGCCATCCTTTCTTCCAGCTCAGCAGAAAAGGGCTTCCTGATTTTAGTGGTAGAAATGGAGTATGATTCCTTCTATTTCACAGTCCCTTTGGACAGAAGAATAGAAAAAAAAAGAAGATGAAAGTTCATGGCAGTGCCCTTGCAAAAATGAACAGATGTGAGAAAACTTTCTTATGGCAACTGATATCAAACAATAACAACAAACACTTTCAGGAAGGCCTGAAATGCATTAGGAAAAGAACCTGTATGTCTTCTCAATGAAAATGTATAGTATTATATTGCATTACTATTGTGACCCTCTTAGAACATTAGAAAGAGGAATGCAAGACATGTATGTTTCTTTTTCCTCCAGAATGACATGTAAAATCCTACGATTTTCCACAAGCTACAGCAGCAAAAAGTATTATTTTTTTATCTTTGGTATATTAATTGCATGGACTGTTTATATGGTATGCATGAAATTCCAACACATTCTTTTTTCTTCTCAAATTGGTTTGTTTTCTCAGCAAATCTTGGATTGACAACAGTGACTTGTCATTCATCTAAAAGTCCTTTCTAATTTCTTGATTGATTTTGTTTGCCTTTGATTAAATTGAATTTTAAAATATACTTTCATTTGGACTTCCTTAATTTTTCCAGCTGCCATCTCTTGTCTCACCAGCCAGCTGAGGCTATTTTTTATTGGAAATTAATTCTCTCAACACATATCACATAGCTAAAAAGCAAAACAAAAGAGAATGCAATTCACCTGAGTGAATAATCCTAGAAGAACACCTACTGCTGAGTACCAAATAGTATAGTAGTACTTCAGGAAAGGAAAATAAGTTAATTTCTCTGTTTCTGGACTCCTGTGTGCAGGACATCACTGGGAGAGCTGGAACTCAAAGTTTCAGATTCCATCAAAAGCTGGGGTTTGTTTGCAAAACAGATAGTTACTCTATTGCAAAAATGATATAACCTCCTATTCTAGCTATTGTGTACTGATCTGAAAAAACCAAATATTTTTATCTCCCAGTCCACCTCCACAGACGTAGTGTTTTACTGTTGGAACCCAGCAATTGTTTTGGCCTGTGATCCATTGCTTCTCTTTCTTTTATTTTCCCTCCCGGCTGTGAAAGGGGCCAGCAGTGACATCTGTTAGAGTTAAGATACACTGCAACGACTCTGCTGATACGGGGCCCTGTAGCACATTGGCTATGCAGAAGCAGGGAGATGGGCTTTTCTGTCTACATGATCTATAACACTATGCAGCGAATTCAAGAAGAGTGAACTATTTTTGGAGGTTACCAAATGACTCAGAATAAAGAAGCAATTGTATAACAGATGCAAAACTGAACGTTCAGATTATCTGTCTGTTAAAAAAACTGAAAGAAGGCAGCCTAATTTCAGTTCAGCTGCAGGGAGTAGGCTTCTTTAACAGCACCCCAAGTTAATTTAAAGCATGTTCCTGAAAACAGAACTTTTGCTATCATGAGCCACAGATGCTTTAAAAATGAAACAACCCCTTTACCCCCTTCTGATGACAAATATGAATTCTAGTGCAAGAGATTTAAGCCACTGTTTGATGTTGACTGCATTGCACCTAGAGTTTTAAAACCCATTATAAAATGATTATCTTATTAAATGAGGAGTTTAATAGTATGCTTGTATAGTTGACAGTCAAAACAACATCAGTAGTGTTTTCACAGAACAGGAAAAATGATAAAAAAGATGATGACTGAATATGTATTAAGTGTCACCTCTGTCAGGATCATGGGCTTGAGATATAAGTTTTAATATAATATTTCTCAAACCTTATTGATCATCCCTGCTTAAAATTCACAGGATTCCCTCATAATGTTTCAGGAACATTGCAAATGTCACTACAAATTCAACACCTGGGAAGTTTTGCATTTGATTAAAAAACCCCAAAAAACGACTGCAGTATTTACTCCTAAAAACTGAGACAATTGAATAGCCTTAATATTTCTTCAGTTTTCTATAGCAGTTTATTAGGTGCACTGCACGAGGTTAAGATAGTACATAACAGGAAATAAGCAATTTTAAAACTTTTGTAAAGTTGCTACAAACGCTCGTGTATAACCCTCCTGTAAAGGTGGGTTGTAAAAATTAGGCTCAGGTGAAATCAGTAGCATGAATTCAGCAGAGCACTGATTCAGCCCCAGCTGCCAAAATTCTTTCTTCGACCAGATCCTGGGCTTAGAGGAAATATTAGTAGTGAAGTGACTCGTATTGTAAGATGGGGTAAACTGATGTGAGTGTGCTAAAGTAGAGTCACAGGATGGAGTCAGCAGTGGTTTACCTGTGCATATTGAGCTTTGAGGGAAGAAAAAGCCACATACACAGAATGAATTACAAACATGGGCAGACTGATGGAGGACATACCCTGTTTTGGCTGAGATGAGGGCTGTCGGCAAACTAGCACTGGTTGAGTAGACAGATGGAATTTTTCCTGCTGTGTTGGATTTTTCAGGTTGACGTGATGGAGCTCCTTACTGTTTCTGTGTAGGAGGCTGGGTGTTAGAGAAAGCAAAGTTTGTGGGGCTGTGGGGAAGGGACAGAGCTGTGACAGTTCCTAGAGCTGGTGTCAGTGTGTGCTTCTCATATTTGTGATACCTACATGCGGAGAAAACTCTGCTTGTGAAGGGGAAACAAATTTAGTTCCACTGTGTTTTTTTCCTACTTGGCTTTCCAGCTTTAATGAATGAAAATTCATCTGGAGAAACACTAATTGGGTTTGACACCACAAACACGCAAGTAATGGGAGCAGGTTTCTCAGCTAGGCAATCTGATGATCTAACAAGCTGTCTCAATGAGAATAGCTAGTTTAAGGTCTTGTGACATTTTTCATTAGTTTTCTAACACTAATCTTTACAGTACACTTCCCAGTTTGATGTTGTATCTCCTTCTCTAACTACAGGCTCTGGTCTTTTATACCCAAAATAATGCTTCTTGCTAATTCTGTGACAATCTTCAGCAAAGAACTATCACTCCCCAGCACTTCACCCTTCTCACAGTATCTCTGAAGATCTTTGTTTCACATTGATGTCATTTTACCATCAGTGGCAAGGTGACCAGATGAGTTGACCAAGATGATGTCAGTAAGTATTTATAAATTGACATCTGGGAAATTTGTCAATGCTGAAATTAGTTTTGTGTGAGAGAACTGGTCAAATACTATTGTATTTTTAGGAATGGTCAAACTGCAGAAGTGTAATAGTTGATTGCCCAGAGAAAGTATCAAAATCCTGTGATTATCTAGTTCTTTGTTCAGGCCAGTGCAGGAGTTTGAAAAAGGCAAAAGGGTGAGAATGTTTGTCATTTCATGAGCATGGCAAAAAGAGAATAATACAACTAATGTATGTATCTGTAAATAATACTGGACTGGCATCATTAGGATTGCAGCAAAGCATCCTCTGTATCTTGTCAGACTTTAAAATCATTTACAATTCTCCTCGTACATCCTACATCCTTAGTGCTTTTTGTGATAATTCTTACCAGTGTGAAAATTTCTTCTTATTGAAAATAAGTGTGCTGTTTTCATGTCAATCCAAAATAAAGCTAATTTGCTATCATAGAATAACTGCACTTAACTGAAAGGGCAAATATTAGCTTCATTTCCAGGGACACAGAATTTGCAGAGAGAAAAAGGACTGTGCCATTCCTTAGCTCATCACAGAAGCGTAATATGGAGGGAAAATATTTTGTATGCACAAATAAAAATCAACAAATGTAGTACATCTAACTATTTGTCTTGGCAGTTTCCCACATTTCTTCTTTTATAATGAACCATAACATGAATGTAAGTATCAACTGCAATTTTTCAAAATGTAGACAGTTTCAGTCACTATTTTTGACTATTTTTGGTCACTCACTGTGCAAATAAACACTTTGAATATAATAGGAAAAGCTGCTCATAAATGGAGCATTTCTCTGTTTAGAAACACTTTGTCCTATACTGTTTTGTTTAGGCTATACCTATAAATAGACATCAGCTGCCAAGAAATAGAGTTTACTGTGCTAAATCACACTGTTTTATTTTGCTACACAGCTAATCCTGGCAAGGCTAAAAAATAGTTAATAGGCAGTCTGTAAGATATTACAAGATGACATTTGGAAATCCTGCAGTCATATTAGTCATTAGCCATGGCAATATTCTGCCATAAGGCAATGAGTCAGACGATTGATTAGAGAACCTCATCATGATATACCCTCTGGCATGAATATGGAGAGAGGGAAAGGAAAATGGGAAAGGAGAGTGCATGGGACACAGGACAGGAACATGGAGGGAGAGAAGGGCAAAGAGAGTCTGAAATAGTTTATTTTTTTTAGAGGTAAAGAGTAACGGAGAAGAGGTGACCAGCATAAATTATGAATCTTGGGGACCCACAAGGTGTGCTACCATCATACTTTGTAAGTGAAGCACTTTAATCACTGGAAAATTTAATTTTTCTTACACTCCTGGCATGGCATCTTGCTCTAGACATGAGGCAGCTGTTGGCTACCTTCCTTACAGGTGTTCGCTAAAAGTCTTGGAGAAGACTAGCACTGAAACACTGTCTGCTTTTAATTCTGCCTGTTTTCTTTAATGGATGTGTAGATATGTATGGCTTTACCAGCTACCATTGTGTGCTGAGGAGCATCAGCAAAACAAACAAGATGCACAAAAGCTGACAAAAGGCCTACAGGGAACACAGGACAAATTCTCACCCTTGAAAAAGTTGCTGGGCACTGCAATTAAAAGGAAAGATCTCTGCTATTTAGGAGTTTGTGATGCTTCTACTGGTGGCCTTATGAGCTATGACTCCCCTGCTGCTGTTTTGGAAATTAGCACACCACTTTTGGCTGCGATACTCCGGTATGCAAGGCTGGGTACCTGCCCCATCCTTGCAGTCCAGCTTAAAAGCTGCCAGGTCCTGGTAGGAGAAAGGCTGTACACAGAAAATAGAGTTTACTGTACAAAGTATTGTACAAACAATATGAATGAGTGACACAGATAAGTACAGCTAACATTTTACTGCAGCACCTGTTTTTTTTTTTTTCAAAATTCACATCCCTAAAGTTTGCTATTCTCCATAGCAGGGTATGATGACTTAAGGGTCTTATTTGCAGAATTTCCATAAGACTGGATCTGTCTTGATTTGTCCTGAATCAAGGTAGGTCCTCAAGTGATGTGAAGTTCTATCAAAAATTGGTGAGCTTTGTAATCTTACTCCTGCAGATTTACTACCACTTGTTCAACATACTCATATGACCGACAGTCAGAGGTGCTTGTGCCTTTAATGCAGGGGAGCTGGTAGCCACATGTTCTCCATGAAGGCACTGTCTTTTATGGTGTTCACTGGCTTTCTTGGCTTGCAGGGCTCATCTCTTTTCTGAGGCATTTCAGGAAAGAGCTTCCCAGTTTGGTTTATGTTTATAGAAAAGTTTATTATACTTATAATACAGAGAAAAGCTGATTTCTTGAGCTTTTTTTGGCTTATTTTCTAAGTATTGTGATTTGTATGAAAATACTCTCCCTGTGATAAACACTTACTATAACAACTGTATAAATCAAAATGAATAATTTATTGTTTGTGCTTTTAAAAACTGTGTTAATCAATACACAACATTTCAAAAGAATACATACAGATGATATTATTGGCAAACAAGATTGCTGCCAAGATCAATGTAAAACTCCCATCGTCTTCAATGAGACTGTTTTCAGACTGGGATGTAGGAGGTTACATTTTTGCAGACTGCCACTTCACAAGTTCATAATGATGGATAGTACTTTCCCCAGAATTACAATAGCCAGAAGAAAGATCAGAAGAAGCAGCTGTGAAGAACAAACAAAGGCACCAGGAAATGGGTTGAATTTCTGAAAATGATCAATTCAATAAAAGGTAGAATCAGGATCAGAGCCCTGATATTTGAAGTCAAGACCCGGCTTCTGCTTAATGATGTTGCTTCACATGCAGCTTTCTCGGGTGATGCACGGCTCATCTTTCACAGGCTCACATAGAGGGAGATGTCATATAGCGTGCAACAACAAAATCAATTGTGAGAACAACCTTCAGCAGATTACTCCCCAGCACCACTAATTAGTTTTCATAGTGGCATCTTGCCTTTCTCTCTGTCCTATCCTCACTCTTGTGAAGCACTTCCCCTCTCCATCACTTACCTCTTTGAGACATGAAGCTCTCTTGATTCAGGCAGAAAAGGCAAGCTGGGAAGAAGGCTTCATGCCTCACATGCTCATATAAACAGTGGATCACAGGGGCCAGGTAACAGAGTGACAGATTTGAAAGAAGATTTCTGTTTGCCATGCCTGTCTCACTTTCAAATTGTTTAATAAATCTTTTCTTCTTCATAAGAAATCTTGAGGGTCTAACTCATCTTTGGGGGAATAGGGTGATATAAACACATTTAATTATCTTAAACAGCTACAATTTCATTACACAAATATTACAACAAACAAAAATACTGTTGAAAGCTACACAGCATAAGGATAATGCCATATGTCATTAAAACATATTTATCTTAATTGTCATATTAATCAGTTGATCCTGTGGGCTGTAAACCTATCACTAGTTTGGTCTGCATTAAGAATGGATCATAAGATTGTAAATGCAAATCCTCGTGCCACTTAATAGGTAAAATTAGGGATCCCATTAGTCACAGTTGTGACTAATTTTACCTATTCTGACATTATTATGAACATTATGCAGTTGTTTTAGTATCTTTGTATAAAGATTAGCTTAGCTGTTTTATTATGTTTGTGTCTTATGCTGTGATGTCTCATTCCTTTTGTATAACTGCTATTACTAATAGTCAGTACATGAAGGAGTCCAAGGACCACACTCTTTTCTTTAGAGTACAATTATTCCCAGATAACACTGGAAAACTGTGAAGGTGTCTAACACAGAAACTATTTTACGTGGAAACAGTCATCAAGATTAGCAGTATTCTGGTTCATTATTCCCTATATTTTAAGGAAAATTATCTGCAATAGAAACAATGAACAAACAAGATAGAAGTTAGGGTCCAGTCCAATTTTTCAAGAGCATATAGGACATCTCTTACGCCATTCAAAAGACTTTTTGAGTGAGTTCTGAAATTTCTTTATGGGCATGAAAAGGTGTCTGAGGACCATAATCTGGCCCTTTGTGAAATAAAACTACATATCCTATAGATATCTTAGTCCAGGGCTCTTGACTCCAGAGTCAGCAAAAGAAGGTAAACTGCAATAGCCACAGAAAGCAGATGAATCTTGAGGGAAAAAAAAAAGATTTCAGGAGGACTCTATCTATTTACACAGAACAGCTGTACAATATCTGAGGAAAAATGGTGAATCCCTGAATCACATGTTGATTTAAGCTGGAACAGTTGCCTTTTTTTCTGACTGCTAAACAAAGTAACTTTATTAGAATCAGAAAACTAATTTTATTCTGAGACCTACTCTCTTTCTGCGTCTGTGTCTCTTCCTTCCATGCTACTTGTTAAATTTCTGCCAAGAGTCTGCCTGCCCTCTAAAGCTTGGCTTCTAGCTATGGATTTAAAGAAATAATAGGAGTGTTTTATACTTTCGGCTTCATAATGTACTCCTAATAACTTATTGTAACATACACAGCATGCAAAACAACATTAAAGAGAATTGAAGGACTGATTTTCAATTAATCTGAGTTTAGTTTTTGTTTTTAAACTACAGAACATTCTCCGATGTTAGGCAGTTTCATAATTCAAATTGCTGATGAGTAGCAGCCTTGAAATGAGAGCTTAAATGAAGATAGTAGGATGATCACATAGTCTACTCTGTGGATCTTGGATCAGGCCCTGAGAAAATTTCAAGTTATTTGCTGTGTGGGATCATACAAACCAAAGTATAGTTACCATCCCTCAGAGTTTTCACAAAGCTGAAGCTACATTCTATAGTTGTGTATATAGTGTTGTACTAAACTTCCAGGGAATTATTTAATGCAATATGCTTCCTGGGTTTTCCATGGCACTGGAAACTGATTAGACATTTAAAGTGTATGGTATTAAAAAAAAAAAACACAAACAAAAACCCCCAAATTTGAAATAGAACAGGCTTTTCTCACAACAAAGCAAATTTTCTTATCTATACTAGCAGCAGATCAGCAGTAGGAGTTAATATAAAGACAACACATAGGTAAATTACTCTGGCGAATTAATCATCTTTCTAGGTGTCCCATGCTTGGTTTAAATGAATATGTCATTCATAGCTGGATATCCATCAATTCACTCGTGATAGGATGGGCTTTTGTCCCATTTGGGACTATATTCCTTCCACGTATTTGCATAGATACTCACTCTTGCCTTACTGACAGGGGAGAGGCATAAAAGGGAACTTCCTTGGAATGGCAGGAAATAAATTTTTTATATGTACAGGTTCCCCACAATCAAGTTTACTAGCCAGCAAAGGAGGTAAGAATAGCCACACTTTTTAACTAACCCATTCTTTCTCCCATGACTGTCAGTAAATTTACCTTTGGCTGCAGGAATCCAATTTCTGTTGGCAGCATAGGCATTGAGACATGTACAGCTTGTGCAGATTGTAGCCTGTACCAGTACTTAGTGAGCTCTGAATTTCATTGCTAGGCTGTTCAGTGCCCCCACAATGTCTTTCAAAGTCTTCTAGGCTCTGGTTTATTGTATTACCTTTGGCAGTCTGAAGTGCAGTAATTTATATTCGTCACAACTGCCCTTCAACTGGTGTGGTGCTGGTGCAACCTTGGGCTTTTTTGTCATGTCTTTTTTTATCGGTGAAGGAGTCCAGTATTCTGAATAATTAAACCCACATAGATAGTTGATCTTGGTGATACAGCACACCACACTAAATGTCTTATGTAAAACCCATGTATTTTTACTTCTACCATCTCATTCGCTCGAACTAGATTAAAAAATTCTCGTCATGAAAAATTAAAGATGATAAGAATAGCCATTATTATCCTGTTTACTACATGCAGCTGAAGTAGAGATATTTAGCTTTCTCCTGAGGAATGGTTTGATGTATATTTGTTTTCAATTAAATTTGCATATGCCACTTTAAAGAGAAAGATACTTTATTTATCTCTCTATTTGCTTTCACTGAGGAGGGAATAAAAGTTCCATACTTCCCCCCTTTGCTGCATCACTGCAGGAGAGCTCTGTATTGTGCATCATAAAGAGATTGGGAAGCTGGGTAATTAATCATGGGCTTTTATGTAATAGAAAGTTTAAAATTCATTAGCTTTATATCAGAGCGAGTGTTATGAGGGAGAACATGTTGTGAATGAGAGGGAGAGCCTTATAATTAAGGAAGTGTGTAAATAATAATGAAAGTCATTAGTGCCATTCAGTTTCTAAGAATGTCATAATGTAATTGGAGCATTAAAGTGAAATTTGCGATGACAAACATTAACGATACAAAAGAGAGAAAATGTGGTTATCTTTAGTTTGACAGATAATGTCAGCTTTCTTGCAAGGCCCAGATGGTGCACAGGAAAATGTTATGAACAGTTTTGTTTTAATATTTTTATCATGTGATATTTGGGGATACAATGTCACAAACACACAAGGAGGTTTACATTTGTGAACCAGTAGTGCCTTCGCGCACAGAGTCCACTGCTGAGTGACTGAAGCAATGTATGTGGAAAGTCTTGTCACTAATGCAAGATTGTTGTTGCAATAAAGGTGAGTCGCAGTGTAGCACATTATAATCTGGAGTTTTCTGTCTGTCTCTCTCTCTGGATATGCACTTTGAATTTTCCTTTCCTTTATTTAAAAAAAAAAAAAAAGAAAAAGAAGAGGGGGAGGGAGAAAAGGAAGAAAATGATTTAACAATTATGCAGGAAATTATATGATGCTAAAATTGTACCATGTTCTGCTCTTTCAATGAAGGGACTTTCTACAGTTATTGCACATTGCATAGGCTATAATTTTAGGGCGTGAAAAAATGTAGATTCCAAACAAAGGAAAATTTAAATATGTCTAGTGGATAAGGCAAGGCGAAACAAAAAGAAGGCAGCTGGAGAAAATTTGAGAGAACAGTATTATTTTAAGGGCAGCGACTTAGAAATAACTATGCTTAAGACTCCAAGACCTGAAAGGTCCAAGACCTCAAAATGCTAGAAGCTCAACTATCTGTCTTTGTGTTCTGTCCCTGAAGTACAGTGTTGTGGCATTTCCTACTGCCCCCATCACATTGTGTTGAATAGATCTAATTTTTACATAAGCATTCATTCATTCTTTACCATCTCTTTTCTCCAGCCCAGTAGCCAACACAGAAGTGGATTCCAAGTGTTGAAGATAAAACACTGCAAAATGCTAAATTAATGCTAATTAATCTCATATTTGTTTGACAGTTTTAAGAAAAAGAACACTGGTCTCAAATGAGTGAAAGTGGAGAGGTGAGGGTGATTACCACAGTAGGATTTTAACCCCTAGCTCCTTGAAAAGCCTTTAAGACTCCCAATTGTATGACAAAGGCCACATTTTATCACCACTGACAGAACTTGAGAGGATTTTCAAATGACATCACCAGAATTATTCTCTGCTTACTGTAGGGCTGCTGCTACTTTGGGGATCTTTGAGTAGGATGGTTCAAAGTAGAGTCACACTGACTATGCTAAATTGTGGTTACATACCTGCCTTTTCTGGTCATTTTTACTGAGGATGAACAAAACTAATGTGATGATGCATAAGCTGTAAAGAGAGGTTGCCTCCAGTAGTTTGTAAAGGGTTGTTTTGGGAAAGTGTGATTTAGCACAGGTTGGAATTTTTTGTTCTGTTTGATTTGTTGTTTTGCTTAGGTTTTTTTCAGGTTGCTCCTGCTCTTTGGCACATCTGTACACTGTTTGCATGTAAAGCACAAAATCCTCACCTCCTCTTGAACAAGGTTCATGGCAAATGTTAGTTGTTTGCTGCTTCTCTTAACAGAATGAGTTAATTAAGGTGGTCAGTGTGAGCCTCGGAGCATACTGCAGTGAGCTAGGGTGGGCAGCAGGAAACTAGCACATCCAGGGTACACAGATGCTGTGGCTACAGGAAAGAAACACATCCAGGTTACACAGATCCTATGGCCAGGATTCTTTCTAGAGATTCCAATGTGAGAAGTTAAATACTATTCTTAAAAATTTTAAAGGAAAACTGAAAAATGGTATCTGGTTGAAGAAGGTCAACAAAGTATTGTAGTATCAAATTACTTGTGAAAAATACCTGCAAAGTAGGTCTAAGCCTCATATAAACTGAGAGTCTTCTCTTAAACTCTTATATTTAAAACATGCATTTCAGAGAAGACTAGACCTTCTAGAAGCAAAAGTTAAGAAGGTAACATGTTCAGGGGAATTTCAGATGGAGAAATTGGTAATTAGTGAGTACTCAGAGTTACATGGGCTGATTAGCACAGCAAATCTTCCTTTTTTCACCCCCACATCATTTGCCAATTTCATTCTCTAGGTTTTCATATGGTATCCAGTCTACAGCTGGGGTGATGGTCTTCTCTAAAATATACTTGCTTTTGAGTGTTAAACCAAGCCCACAACTCCATAAGCATGTTTTACTGCTATTCTTAATATTGCTCTGGCAGGATTTCTATAAGGTAAGTGGGGATTCTTCTCGAGATTGATCTTTTCTTCTTGCCCCCTCTCTGTCATTTCCTGGATCCACTTACTTACCCATTAAGTTCCCTGATCCCTTGGCTTCCCTTCTTCCAGGACACCTTAAAGGCAGATGTAGGTCTATGATATTTTAGCAGCGAGAGAGACACCATATACCTGTGTTGAAAGCCTGTATTACTCACATCTAATTGTGGTAGCTGAAAATTGTCACTAAAGCTTGTCTGCTGGCCTGGTGTGCTGGGAGGTAAGCCATGCTTTTATACTTTGCTTTAGACAAAGGGCTGCAATAAAGACTTTTCTTGGTAAGATCTTGATGGGAAACTGCTTTGTGCCAATGAAGTTGTTTGTGACTCTTATGGCTCCTATGCCAAGGGCTGTAACTACTCTCCGGCAGGTGCTGTGTTTGTCATATGTCTCCTTAGAGCCACTCATATTTGTGAGCCAAGCAGTTCCTGGGCTCTTAGGTGACCCTGAGCCGTTGGATTATTAAAGCTCATAAATCCTATTGAAAGACTTTGGAATTTCCTCAGCCTGATTTCTTCCCTGTAGTACCCTAATATGTGCAGGTAGTGCACTTTCCCCACAATGAATCACAGATCTCATGATAACCAACTCACTGCATTCCCTGCCTGGGACTATCCCTCCTCCTCTTTTTTTCACCATTTTCTATCTGACCCATCCTAACACCACAGTTCACAACATTCTTGCTGACACTCTCTTCTTGCTGCTCTTTCTCTTACTCACCACTGCATGTTTTGTAGCTTTGTCCTATCGTGCATGCCACACATATATATTATAAAAAATAGCACTATGCTAAGTTTCTATATTGGAGATGTGTTTCTGTCCAGAGCAACTGAGAGCTGCCCACTGCCTGAATACCTCACGCTGTCACAGCTCTTTCAATGCTGTCAGCAATTCGACTGAGTCAGAAGGATGCCAGGCTGAGCCCTTTCCGTGGCCTCTGGATTATTTGGAACATCATTTTTGGAGCTGCCAGCCACCAGTTAGCCCATGGAACAGTCCACTGCCCCTCCAACACTGTGACCTGAAAGTCCCCCAGTCCTCCTGACTATAAACATAAATCAAGGAAAAGGTTACAAGAGGAGAGAGCATTTCCACCAATGCTACCTGTCAAAGCCATAGTTCAAATTCCTGCTCATCTTCTCCTGAAAATCACAGCTGAGCAGTGCTACAGGGGCAGGAGCTACAGTTTCTGGTCTTATGGGGGATCAGGCAACTCTTTTTTTGTGGGATGAGGAACTCCACACTGGAATATCCTTTTCAAGATACACAGATATGGCACATCAAACAGTTTGGGATTTCTAAAAGAAACTAAGAGGGGATTTGAAATGTCAAATACAAAGAAATGATTCTTTGCTTTCAGTGGGGAAAAAAAGCTTCCTCAGCCCCTCTAGCAACAGATTATATTTTAAAGGGTTGTTCATTGATCTTTCTCCAAAGAAAGAATCTGAGATTTAGGTACCTGATCTTAATCCTAATGAAATCCATTGCAAAATTCTTACTGACTTCATTGGGAAGAGCATAAAGTTTCATTTTTTTTTGTCAAATCTGAGCTACCAGTACATGCTTTACATAAAATGCTTGGTTAGTTTTCCTTTTCTTGAGATGTTGTAGCTGGAAAAAATATTTCAGCTCTTCCTGAGAAGTATTTTAAACTGGAGCGATTTGGCTGTATTTACATAATGCAAAGCACCATTTTAAACAGAAGCACAGTATTTTTAAGTCCATTTGCAAATTATGCATGATTAATTTGTTTGTAACATGTAGGACATAAAAATGAAAAAACTTTAAAATTAAATGAAAACCTCTAAAACTGATCTCTTTCACAGAAGATTATGATAAAATACACGACAGTTAGCTTATCATACTGTTGTGCCTCAAACTGAACCATTCCATAACTCCAAAACACAATAGACTTTATATGCTAGAGGTTTTTTTTTTCACTGAGAAACGACTAGAAGCAGCAGAAATGTGCAACCAGTTGTGCAAGCTTTTATTAATGTATTTAGTAACACTACATGCCTTCTATCCCAGGAATCTATGATTGCAGAACTGCAAGAAGCTCTGTATGTTTCTCTAACATCTCATACTTCCAATATGATACCTGAAAGCCCACTAAGGTTTTTTTTTTATTTCTAAGTGAAATTGAGACATCATAAGTAGAAACTGTGCTCACAGTGAACAAGTAACATAATCTGTTGTAATGCTTTGGAAATACCTTGAGCTGAAGTGTTTGGTGTTGTCTGTAGGAATTTTGTGTATGTATAGCACACATATACTTCACCACTATATGGTGGTCCTATTGCACATGGGCACTTGCCCGTACCAGAGTCCTAGAAAGCATGAGCTGCTGGTTAATTAATTAAATGCTTTATTCAAGAAGGTATTTAGAGAAATAGGTCTTGTGTCTTTCTTTTTTTTTTTTTTTTCTGATTATCCTCAAAATTTGGCTATGTAACAGGCAGGAAAAGGTGTCAGAAGTCTGAAGAGTTGAGCAAATTCTGTCTCTGCTTAAACACACGGCTTCTGCTGACTTTCATGAAGCTTAAATGGACAGTTGTCCCTGCACATGTTTACAAATCAGGACAGGCAGCAGCAAGTCCTTGCCATGGTTTGCCACCCTTCAATATTAAGATTGTGCAATGATTGTGATTTTTCTTTCTACAAAGAAAAGCCCTGAAGGAGGGGATGTAGGCTGAATATTCTGTCAGATTAGTATCTAACCGAGAAGGTCTCAGGTGACTTCTCAACAAAGGGAAGCAATTTCACCTATTTGCACATGCTGTTTTGATGCTGCTCACCACTCTGAGTTGAAATACTACCTTACGTGATACTGGAGTGACACTGGGGTTTTTTTCTTGATTTCCTTTGGCGTTGCTGTAGCTGGCATCTCTAAGCATTTGGTAACTTGCTTCAGGCACATCCAGCCACATAGGACAGGGTGAACTGCCAGACTACAGCTTGGATTAATTTTTATCTGCTTAAAGATCTGATGTATAGTTTTGGCTCTTCCCTCCCTGAAGACGCTCCAGTATCTCAACAGTGGGAAACAAACTGTGGACACGTGGATGTTTTACATGTTCATTGTGTCTAGTGACTGGAGCGAGGTTCTGAAACATTCACTACTCTCATCCCCTTCCCTTCTGGAGGTGAGTTGCAAGCCATTTACTGAAGGCATGAGTGAGTACTGCTTTTATGTCCTGGTGCAGTGTGCAGTCTCTCCCTTAGCTGGGTACCCTGCTTGGGAGTGAAGGAATGATGGGCAGCAGCCAGGTGAGGTCCTTTGCATTTCACAGCATGTTCAGAATAGTTTTCATAACTATCTTGGAAAATTAACTTTTGACTATTGTTGAGATGGCTGAAACATCAAATGGCAAAAAGCAAAGAACTGGTCCTTGCCTCTTCACCAGGTGTAGCATACTGGTGCCATTTATAGCCTTTTTGCTGGTCTTTTTGCTTTCTGCTGGAAAGCACAGTGTAGGAATATGTTAAAGAACGAAATTAAAAGCAGATGGAGTGACATGCGACCACCCTAGGAGGAAGCCTCATCAGGAGGTGCATTAGCAGAACAGGTTTTGGTGTGCCTGGCTGAATGCCTCTGATCACTTGAAGCGTGCAACAAGAGCTGGCTAATGCACACCCTGTTGTGGTTCGTCACTCACTGTATTCTTCCAGTCTGATTCCATTCAGATTTCCACTCTTCGAAAAGCAGGTGTTTGCTTCTGAGGGGAAAGAGGGATTCCAGGGGTGCTAGGACAATGCCTACTAAAGCAAACATTTCCCTGCAACTCTCCTCCGGCCTTCTGTATATTTATCCATATTTACTGGTACATGAGTTCTACTACATTTGTTAATCATGGCAAACTGTCTTCTCTAACAAGGGCTTTCTGAAAGCACATCATGAAAGGAGTGCATTTTTAACTGCATATTTTAAATAAGAACTGTCTGTCTGTGGGAGTTGGGTTATTTGTATCACCGTAGACAGGAATGATTGCCTTATTTCATAGGACCTTGCTGCTTTGTACTTATTGACTGTTTATTTTTCATCCATAGGATTACTAATTGCAGCTAGTACCAGACGCTTCTGTCTCCTTTTCAGGTTATTGTAGTAGAGGGCATTGTACCAGATGCATGGTTATTCACTGACATGCATTTCCAGCAGCTGAATTGCTGGATCTGCTCTAAATGATCTATGGCAATTACATTTGGCGTTGTACAGCTATAATTTTACTGCATATTAATAGCCACCTAGCAAAGAGGTAAATGCCCTTTTCTCGGCTGGGTGCAGCATGAATGCCTGGATGTATTCAATTGGGTAAAACGAGGCTCGGGTTTTAAATGCATAGCAGTGGTTTTATGTATTGGAAACGCGTGTGCTGGTGAATTGCCTGTTTCCCTCTGCCTTGATGGTGTGCAGCAAGGCTCCGAGGGAAATATCATCAAGCCAGATCCTAGATAAAGACATGCTGGGCAGGGGAGGGGGAAGGGGATCATGTGCCCCATTTTTAGTGGCTCATCTGCTACCACCCAAAATCTGCTGCAGTCTTTTTTTTTTTTTTTNCTTTTCAGCAGCCCGGCTGATCAGCGTGAAGGCTGTCAGGTTTCACCAGCAAAAATAATAATTAAAACTACCCTCCCTAGAACTTCACTAAAGCTGTCCTCTGGAGTCAAGGGCCCATTTCCTTCCCTCTTTTTTTTTTTCTTGGGGGGGATG